>OZ014487.1:23986765-24291757 GCA_963965965.1 Trididemnum nubilum
AAAAAACAGGTAATCTCAAAAAAAAAAAAAGGTCTTCACCGAAATCCGAAATCGAAAATTCAAGCAGTTTTTCCGGCCAAAAACAGTTAATTTTTACCTCCCATAAACCAGCGCTAAAATCTCGATGGGGGCGCGTCCCTCCCGTCCCCCTACAATTTAAGTACTGGTTATACTTAGCTTAGTGATAGACTGATAGTGAATAAAACTAGCATAGCCCACTGATACGATATATATTTTATGGCCTCGATTCTGACCATTGATAGATAGCTTATTTATAGATCCTGCTTACCGATAGATGACATTATGTACAGGGGTGCCGATCTTTGCTGAGTATTGGGGGGAATAATTTGCAATTTTATCCCAATTTTGCCCTATTTTCAACATTGGGGGGGAGGAACCTTGACCACGATTTTGTTCAGGTGAGCAAATTAAGTGAAGACCAAAAAAAGGTCTTTCCAAAAAATGGAACACTTTTTTTCCCTAAATTCAAGAGGACACCGTCAATCAGATGCACACCAGAGTCAAATTATTGGGGGGATGCATGCGTAGACCATACTCAAATTATTAAGGGGTATACAGTCAAATTATTGGGGGATATATCTCCCCCCAGGTTTCGGTTTTTGGTGAAGACCTTTTTTTTTTTTGAGATTACCTGTTTTTGGCCGGAAAAACCGCTTGAATTCTTGATTTCGGCCAGAAAAAGCTTTCGGATTTCGGCAAAGACCTTTTTCCTAATTTTCTCTGAAAAATCGCCTCATTCCATTTCAGGAACAATGAAAATTTGGCTCAAGTACGTTTACGGAATAACCTTCCAAAAAATCCTGGCAACGTGCCTGTTTTTCTCTAAGGTTCAGTCAACGCTGAAAAAGCGTCCCCCCATGCAAAATTTTACAATTTAAGTGCTGAGTATAACCGTATTTAGCTCTAAATTAGAAAGTTTCGAAATCTTCCCGTAAGTTATCATACTTATGCTGTATTTATTATATGCTTTCTCACTCGAAAAAGCATGGCAAAGCTGTTCAACTAAAAGCATGGCAAAAGCTGTTGAACAAAACGATTGACCATAATAGCCGAATAGAGCGGCATAGGCCTAGTTGTCTGATCACAGACTCTTTATCAGTAAACTGGAAACTAATGGTTTTGTATTTTTTCTTCTTGCTTAGTTTGTTTTAAAATATGCAGAATCGTCCAATCAGCATCACTGTTTTCTTCACGGTTTATTTATTCTACAAATACGTCTAATCAAATCAGTCGAATACGCGTGGCCTAAAAAAAAACCTTTACAACAAATGTATGCTTTTTTCTTTAATGCTCTTCTATTTTTTTCCGCGCGTCTGTCCCTTTTCTACTAAATAAAGAGTTTCTGGCTTGACGGTACACCAGCAAAGTAAGTTGTGTTGTGTTTACTTGTTTATTGTAGCAATTAAGAACTAAGACAGTAATCAAAGAGCATTTCTTTTTGAAGAATTTTGGGGCTATCAATGTCACTAGATAGCCTACTTCAAATACTATAGAAATCAATGGCATATCTCTGAGAAGAACTCACCCTTAAAACTCTTTTATTAATCAATTAAAACCAAATTATAATGCATGAAAGAAAAGAAAACGTAAATGCATTATGACATCACACACGAACGCGTTGATCCAGACTCCTTCTTCTCGATATAAAATCAGCTGCAACGTGCAAACAAAACCTTGTTATGATTTATGACGGATAATAATTGCAGTGAAATCAGTGGAAACTCGCAAATTTGTAACAGCTTTATGACGGCATAGTGGTCTCCCGACTACATACTTCGATTACTATCTTGAATTTATTCAATGCTTATATTAGCTTGTAGTGTGACCATTCTACAGCAAGCTTGAACAGGAAACTGAAACAAAACTTAAATGGATAATGACGTCACACACGAAAGCGTTGATCACGACCCTTTTTACTCCCTATAAAAATTAGCTGCAACCAAATCCTTGTACTGTATGATGGATTATGTTGCAGTCAAATCAATTGAGATTGGCAAATTTGTAACAGCTTTATGATGTCATAGTGGTCTCCCGATTACATCTTCCACTCGATCCGATTTATTTCTTTTAGCTATTTTTCATTTATTCAATATTGGCATTTGGCTAAATCAGGCTGTCCAATAGCAAGCATGAATACGAAATTAAACAATATGTATATGCATTATGACGTCACAAATGCATCTCGTCCACCGTCTACTTCAATAGAAAACCTTGAGCAGCCTAGAAGACCTTGTTTTGATTTAAGATCAACGATTGCACCATAGGCTACTACATATATTGCACTAAAACACTTGAAATTAGTATATTTCTAACAAGCATTATGACGTCATAGTGAGCTCCCGACATCTTCGAGCATGCTTCGTGCCAATTTCTAAGAATTGAAAAAACACAAATGTAACAGTTCGCTCGCCCACTGCGCTTTCTTCAAGTGCAAAGTCTATTAATTCAAATAAAAAACCCCAAAGTTTTTTTTTTTAAATATACAATATTAAAATAATCGAAAAAAATTGGAAACATTTTTTTCACCATGTAGTGACGTGACCCACCCAAAAAAGTCCCTATGACGCAACACAAGCAAAAAAATGCTGGACATTTTAACAATGCATTTTGCTTGAAGTGAACCTACTGTACATATTAGTATACTGTGGTTAGGGTTAGGGCTAGGGTTGGGATTAGGGTTAGGGCTATTTTGGCAGTTGCGGCAAAATAGCCGTTAGGACTGTTAAAAAATAGCCGTTAGGACTATTTTGCCTCCAAATGGCAAAATAACATAGGGCTATTTTGCCTCTGCATACATGAGGCTTAACATGGGGCTTAACATGAGGCAAAATAGCCACTGCTTTTTTATATACTGCAATATTTGCAGTAAAGTTGGTTTTTAGGATAGGATAACCTATTTAAGTATTTCAGACTTAGAAAAGTTTGTGGCCTATTACAATGTCAATAAATGAATCTTTTAAGTTGGCTATCAGGCTATAGGCTAAACATACTGGTAATATACCCTACTGGTATGTACGTAGGTGTGTTGTCACATATGGTACCTACTAGGATAGCCTAGGTGTAATGTTAATCTTATCTGTTATTGATTGTAGAACCAAGAATATGATTGTAAGATGTTGACTAATATGCCTGGTGAAAATGCTGATACGTATGTATTGGTAGTGTTTGTACAATCACTTGAAATTTTGTTCAAAGTGTCCATTTTCCCAGTAGTGCCAAAATATTACTGTACTAAGTTGTATTTTGCAACCCCAGATTATGCGAGCAGGATCGTCATAAAAAAACATCGCTTTACTTTTTGGCCATGCTACTGACTGGAAGTGGAATGATGGAGAAGGTAGGCTAGCATAATGCTGTTGATAATGGCATAAGCTATTCCTTACGTGCAATAATAGGCTATGACTCATAGGCCTGGCACTGGCAGTAATGCCTGATGCTGTTAGGTACTCGATACTGGCAACTGCTGTTTAATAAACAAACAAATCGAGAAAATAGTTGGAGGTTACCAACCAAGTGAGTGTAATGGTATACAGTATAATGTATATTGCCAAATTGCCCTAAACAGGTCTACAGTTGGCTAGTAGGCCACAAGTATGTAGTGGTACCGGTATGGCAATCCCAACCTGGCAATGCATGTTTAAAACACTTAGTTGAGTTGTTAGAACTGTTGCCCATGATCTTGTTTCGTTAAATAACTTTTTGATTAAATACCGGTAAGGGTTTAGGCAAGATAGTTGTGGTAATGACCTAGGTAATGACTAACGGTATATCACTTCAAATTTTCAAGTTAAAGAGAATAACATGAGAATGAGAAATATTCATTCGTCCTTTTTTCAGTTGCTTTTTTAGCGGTTAACATTAGGGTTTTAAATTAGGGTTGGGGTTCGATTTGGGAATAGTTTTAGAGTAAGCATTTGAATTTGGGTTAGATTTGAGTCAGAATTAATAAAAAACTAGATGAAAATTTTCGGTGAAATAAAGCTTTTCCATTTCCTATAATTTGCCTTTTTCTGCTGATGCTTTTACTAATGCAGTAGTTGGTAGTATGTTGCAAGCTTCCAGATATGTCATCTTTCTCTATGCCCCTGAGGAATGGCATTTCTAACAAAATCAATTTAGAGTGTGTGATGAGAATCAATTTTTTTTATGTAACTTTTCATTGTTTTGTTAGGCTTTTGTTTTGAGTTTTTTTTTATTAATTCTGGTCCAATATAATGTTAACCTGTTAACCCAAATTCATTTAGTCGAAAAGTTTGGACTAGTTCTCTGTTTTCTCAGTTTCCAAAGTGTTTGATGGACATTTGACATGGAGCTAAAGGCTGTAGTAGTGTTTGGCTTTCAATTATTTCAAGTGAATTCAATTTACCACCAAAAGTTCTTGATTAAATTTTTGTTTTACGCCTCCTCAAAATGCATTTCCTTGGTAACACAACAGAAAATGAAAAAAAAAGTAGCCATAACTTCGGAACCGCTCATGATAGATGCAAAATTTTTTTCTAAAGATGCAGAATACCCAAGTTCCTATCTGCTCTCAATACATTATATCAGTCTAACTGCTCAATTTTTCAAATAAAATCAAGAAAACAGTTTTTTTACTAATTTTAGTGAATTTTCTATGATATATCTCATTGCATAGAGGAGTTGTGGAATTTTTCTGGTAATGTATAGTAACTTTTTATTGGCTATACTGTTATTAAAGTAATTATTGTATTAGAACAAATATTGATTGGTTCTTAAAGTGTTCTCTGACAAGATAGCTAGCACTGTAAGAGTGAAAAGCAGTAAAACTGTGACGGAAGTTTAATGTTTAACTTATTATCAATCACTGCTGCATTCTGTTAGTTTCACGTGTTATTTCTGTTGACTTTGAAAAATGTTGAAATGTCAATAAAAATTTGGTTGTTCTCTGCCCACAAAAGAAAATGATTTTGACAGAACTGCATTTCTCAGTACAAAATCGTTTGCAGTTAAAGACTTGCTCAACTGCTCATGAATTCTAAAAGTTAGCATGCAAAACTTCAAAAAGTAGAAAAGAAAACGCTAATCAAAAGCAACAGGTGCTGCTGAAAAGACTGCGTTTAAAGCTAAGAGATGGTGCTTAAAGTATGATTTTGACTAACACTCTATCAGGGTTTAATCAAAAAATTTTGGAATGACCTGGTGCATACCATGCACTGGGTTGTTTTTCAAAAACGCAAGTAAATCATAACTCTAGATTACTGAAGACAAATGCAGTGTAGGCCCTAAGTCCTGCACCAAAGTATTTAAAGCAGTCCTGATAAGTTAATTGAACTGATAAATTCAAACAATGTTTCATTACTCTAAAAGAACATATACTCGTATTCTATGGCCAAGAAAAGAAAAAGATATCTTACCCTGTTGATTTTGGAGTGTTTTACATCACTCACCACATATTTTTTTGTGTACATTGCACAACTTTTAATCCATTCTATGCATGGGGATGTATCTGAAAATCTTAAATAAGTTTGATTAACAGCTTGCAATTAATCCAAAATTAATAAGGGTTTTAGTATTGCTTTGTGATGAAAATGAAGTCAGCTTATCGTGTATGTGATTGAAGTTTTATTGGATTAAAGGGTAATTGACTCATGTTCAACACTCTTGATGATGTATTGCATATCTTGAAGCAGTTTACAATTCCAATGCAGTAAAACAAACAAGTCTCAATGCTCTGTCTAGAAGCAAGTTTAACAGCAATTGATTTCGGACTCTTTAATTGCTACACTTTTAGCAACCACTAATACTGCTGAAGCTCTTTGTTCTGCTCTTGGATGCTGGCTGACTTGGACATGTCATTTCAAAGTTTTCTTCATCGTTTTAAGTGCTGATAACAATATTAGTTTTATTTCTAGTATTTATACTTTTGGCTTTAGATCTTTTTGCTGTTAAACATTTATTCCTTTTTTCTACTCTCTACTTGTGAACTAATCTCTTCAGAAATTTTTTCGGTTTTCACATCCTTTTTCATGATGATGTCTTTTTAGGCTTTTATTGTTGTAAGCATTAGAAGTCTTCTACTAATGTCAAGTTACTTGATACGCATTGCTGGTAGTTTAAACTTTGCAGATGCAGCACAATATATTTGTGTACAGCTTTCTAGAAACACTTGTTTTGACTCTTTGAGTTTGCCTGGTTTTCCAAAGATTTTAGTTAAGCATGGTTTGTATTATAATGTGATGCCAAGCCAAAATCAATTTTTATCCATGAATCCTGCACTTCGGAAGCAGACTTCTCAGCAGAACATGCTGCATTATTTTGTTTCTTTGTTGGCAGAAAGCAGCCAAATCTTACTAAAATTTTGAACATTTTTTCAGCAAAGAGAATTAGTTTGTTTTCCTAAATAGTATCATGATGCCTGCCAATAGCATGTTGGCTTTGGAGCATACTATACTATACCTATTTAGTAATTGCTAAACGTAGGCATAACAAGCATGTTATTGTCCAAAGCCAAAATACTCTGCCTGTTTAGAACAATCGCAAAGAATTAAGATGTGAAAATAACAAGAATACAGTCAGTGATTATAAATTAGTTGATACATTAAATTCTGTCGTAGTGATCTTGCGCTTTTCACACTTACAGTTCTAGGTATCCTATCTGTGAACAGTGTGAAAATCAATTAACATGTTGTAATACAGCAATTACTCTACAATGACAGTATAGCTAATATAAAGTTACCATCTACACAAATTCCATAACGCTTCTATGCAATGAGATATAGGCTATCATAGAAAACTCAATAAAATTAGTAAAAAACCTGTTTTCTTGATTTTACTTGAAAAATTGAGCAGTTAGACTAATGTAATGTATTGAGGAAAGATAGGAACTTGGGTATTCTGTATCTTTAGAAAAAAAATTTTGCATCTAGCATGAGCAGTTGCAAAGTTATAGCCATTTTAATTTTTGTCCTGTTGCGATAGAAACACATTTTGAGGAGGCGTAAAACAAAAGTTTAATCAAAAACTTTTGGTGGTAAATTGGATTGGTGATTGAACCACAACTTTTGCAAGAGTTCCCAAGAAATTGAAGGAAGTCACCAACATTTGGTACGGCATAATGCAGACCCACCAAAATGTACGGGAGAATACTGATATAGCTGCTAGACAGGTGTTCCAAAAGCTTGTAATTTGGTTATTGCATTACTTACTAACTTTTCTGGATCTTAAAGGTTTGGTTGATGGTAGTAAGCTATTGTTTGAATAAAATTTGGTTTTAGAGGTAAATCTAAAGGGCTGTTTGTTTGGGATGTTCGCTTTTGGTGTTAGGTAATTGATAAGGTTTGTTTGGTTAAGGATTGTGCAAGCAGAATTCTTTGTTATGTTTGACATTGCTGCTAAGTTGCTCTCTCTGGCTAATGTGGTATTTTCAGGGTTTTTTGATGAGAAGATGTGGTCGTTTGAAACTTCAAAAATTAATTTTTTTGTAAGTCTTAGGTATCGGTTGAGAGTTGTTGAAGTTGACCTAGAAAAGAATTGGATAAAGTGGATTGTGGTCTTGCACAATTGGATGGAGGTTAAGTGTGGTCATTAAGCTGAATTTCATGAGTGGGCTGGCGTTTTTATTGGGCATGGACGATTTGCACATATTTGGAAAATGTATTGGCAGGCTATGCAACCAAATAAAGGGAGTTTTTTTGTTTTGTTTGAGTGTAATGAAATGAAGATGAGGAATGGTGGCATTTTTTGTTAAGTTTTTTCAGGGTCAGTGTTGAATCTGAATTTAGGATTTGCGTTTGATGGAAGGTTAGGTTTAGTCTTAAGAGTTAATGTTAGAGGTAATAAAACTTTTGGACTTGCATATGTTTCCTGGTTGCCAAACTGCTAGATTGGCATTGGCCATACCTGTAGTGACATTTTGAATTACTTTTATTGTTTTTAATTGTGCTATGAAGTTTCTGCATTGTTGAAAAAGTTTAAGCGAAATTTTGTGTGCAAGGTTGCTGGAATGCTGGGTGCAGTTCTTGTTAAAAATTAAGTAAGATTCATTTCTAAGAACTCATTTCACACTTTAATCATTAACAGTGTTGCCAACGGCTTGTTACTGCGGAGGAATTCCTGGAAAGGAAGTTTTTTCGTGAGTGAATGATGTGGAGATGAGACTCGACAACTTCTTAAATGCTTCGTCATCAAGCAGGTATATAAAGAAAGTTTTGGTTTTGTAATATTCATAATGTTTATTTGTTTATGCATGTTGCATCTGAGAATATAGCCCAATAAAACTGTTGCTGGCGTTGAATCTTTTCCTATCAAATTGTAGCATAGGCGTAGCCAAGATTTTTGATTGGGGGGAGGGGGCAAACCACAAATCACGTAGGTGAAGACCAAAAAAAAAAGTCTTCACAGTCCGATTTAGGATTTTTGATTGTGGGGGACCGAAATTTAGTTGGAGACGACTTCAGGATTGGGGGGAGCCCAAGTTACAATCTTTAAGCGAAGACCAAAACAATGAAACAACAAAAAAAGATCTTCACGTACCAAAGGGCCGATTTTGTCCCGAAAATCAGGTGAAGACCAAAAAAAAGGTCTTCACGGACTGAAGTCAGGTTGGAATCAAAACAACTAACGCAACAGAAGGAAGATTAGTCTCTTTCGCCATAGATTTATCATGATTGGCATTGCAATTGAGAGGGTTTCGGGCCCCCTGGGCCCTCCCCCCTGGCTACGCCTATGAAATGCAGTTTAGTTACAGTAAGTGATGTTATCATAGATTTTGTTCATTTTTTTACACTGGTAAACTCTTAAATGCCTTTGTAAAATTAGTAATTGAAACAAATTAAACGTCTAAACATTAAAAGTCAGACCTGTAAATGTCAAAACATTGCAATTAAATTATTATTGAAAAATTATTTGGATAATTCAACGGACTTGGAAATCTTGTCAGTTTTTTTTTTTTTGTCTGATATGGTTAAGCGGGTGCAGTGTTTTGCTTAGCCCACCGTGGCTTGGTTGGTTTGGGGGCTGCTCTGAGGCTTCATTGTTTGATTTTTTTCAATGTTTTGAGTTGAAAAAAAAGCAATTTTCCAACACATTATTTGAACTTCCAGTCATGTCATGTTTTAAAGGTAATTTTTGGTATCGTATGCTGAACTTTGTTTCTAGTGGATCTTTGGATGGTGAAATGTATTTTGGTTGCATTGTAAAAAGTATTATTTACATTGCAGTGTCGTCAATGGAAAGTTCTGTGCGGTTGGTGTTCCTCGGTGCAGATTGCATGGTGACAGATTGCAAAAGGATTCATAAACAAAGATTACATTATTTCTCAGGGTTAAATTTGTTTTGGAAAGTTTTGGATTTTCTGTTTGTTATTTCTGTTTTTTTGTTGGGGGGGTTGCTGTTATTTGATTTCTTGTTGTAATGCATTTTTGTGTTATTGTAAACACTTATGTCGCTTAAGAGGGGGTGTTTTAAGAGTTAAAATTTAACTCACGGATTAGTACAAAGTTTAAAAAATTGCCCAAAGTAAGCAATAAAATTTGATCGCTTGTTGAAGCGTGCTAACAGGTTTCATAAAAGAATTATATACATACATATTAGGAAGTTTCAAAATTGTACCAGTTTTAAATTTCATAGCTGCTCAGCAAATTTTTGATGGAGTTTTTGCTGCTGATTACGAATTTGATATTATTTTTGATTATGACGTCATATTGAGGGTTCAGGACTCCATTTTTTACGTCATTTTTCGACTTCTGCGTTTTTTCGAAAACTATACATCGTGGAACTTTGATATTTATATCGAACGACGCAAAATACATCATTTGCTATCAGTGTTCAATAGATAAAAATGGTGTATCTTTAACAGAAAATTAGCTATTTACAGTAGAAAAAAGGGATTTCCCCAAGTTGCTGGATATGATGTCACAAACATCAAAAAACACTGACGCTATGAAGTTTACTTGTTTTCAATCGCTATTTCGACTGAAAACCAGCATTTATGCGTTGTAGATGACTGGAACTGGGTTGGTGTTTTGATTTAGAGGGGATAGGTAAAGGCTGGGATAAATCGGGCCAAAATGATGGGGAAAATCCCAGAATTGACTCGATTAAAGCGTTTTCTTGCAGATGGACCAGCAAAGTGATTATTTTATTATCATGATTTTTTTTTGCCATGTCGTCAGTTGATATATTAAGTCGAAGTCTGTCCTATGAGCTCTCCATGTGTTTATCACATAACTGCTTCTCAGCTATTCTTGAAGTATAGAGTCTCCAATTTATTTTTTGGTGTTTGATTTTATCGTTGCGGGAAAACTTAAGCATTTTTAAATTTATAATTCCTACACTTCTTTTAGCTCCAAGATATCTCAACTATTATTACTCTTGTTTGGGGCAATGACTTAAACAAAAAACGAGTTGGTTTCCCTACATAGCTGTTATATATACTCAGTATTTAAATAGTAAAGTTTTGCATTGGGGGACGCTTTTTCAGCGTTGACTGAACCTTAGTGAACAATAGGCACGTAGCCAGGGTTTTTTGAGAGTTTGTTCCGTAAACGAACTTGACCCAAATTTTCATTGTTACTGACTTGGATTGATGCAATTTTTCAGGAAAAATGAGGTGATCTCCAAAAAAAAAAAGAAAAGGTCTTCGCCGAAATCCGAGGGCTTTTTCTGACCGAAATCAAAAATTTAAGCGGTTTTTCCAGCCAATTACAGGTGATCTCCAAAAAAACAAAAGAAATATCTTCGCCGAAATCCGAAGGCTTTTTCTGGCCGAAATCGAAAATTCAAGTGGCTTTTCCGGCCAAAAACAGGTGATCTCCCACAAAAAAACATTAACTTTTTCCTCCCACAAACCAGCGCTGAAATCTCGATGGGGGTACGCTCAATCTCGATGGGAGGACGCGTGCCCCCATCCCCCTACAATTTAAGTACTGTATATACTGAATATTCTTTCGGGCTTAATTGGTGTAAAAATTTCTTGAAAGCTCCCTCAGCAAGGCCTGTGGAGCCGTGTTGTAACAACGAAGCCATTGCATTTTAGAATTTGTATGAAACTTCAATATCATAAAAAAGAAGTAAAAGGATCTTATTAAGAGTGTAGGAGCTTCATCATTTATTGACTATTTTTTCCATTACTTTTTACCAAGATAAATCTGGTGCTGATACGAAGTAGTTTTTAAAAAAAATTTCTCCTTCAGAGTTACATGACTCCTTACTGTCTGTAGGCATATCATCCTACGAACATCTTGGAAGGGAAAGAATATACAGTGTTTATTCTGTGAACTTTCTATCTTTTGCATTTTTACATGTTTAGCATTGAGCATTACACAATTTTTAGCTGCATTTTTTTTTCGAAAATAATTTTAAAAGGCAGTTGCAATTGCATGTTGGACTAAGTTGTAGCCCTTTAAAATATGTTGAAAAAATGGTACGAGATTAGAACACACAAATTCATGCCGCAGCATGAAAATCAGCCATGTAAATTTTGTCCGCATAAAATTGGGAAAACACTGCTATCTGCTTGTGCTAATTGTTGAAAATGTAACTATCTGTGGTACAACTTTTGGTACCGGTGTGTCACTTCAAAGAGGCAGCAAGGTCAACGTTATTGTCATTTATTGTAAACTTTGTAACCTACAGTATATTTTTTCTATGTGCATAGTATAAAAGAACAAGATTACAGCGCTGGTTCACTCATGGTACTGGTATGAAATTCGTTTATAGCAGTGCAGTACTGTTAAAAAAATAAAACGTCAAATTGTACATAAAAAAATCTGAAATTGCATGCATCTTTAGTTGAGAAGTACCAATGTTGTCACTATACCAACACCTGGGCCCGAAAAAATATCCAGTATTTCTAACAGCTATATTGCGAAACCAACTCGTTTTTGTTAAAGTTATTGCCCCAAAGAATAGTAATAATAGTTGAGATATCTTGGAGTAAAAAGGGTATAGGAATTAGAAATTTAAAAGTTTTAAGTTTCCCAGCAAAGGTAAAATCGAACATCGAAATTGCCATAAAAAAAACATTGCCCATTTTATGTTATTGCACTGGTAATTTCTATGCCGCATTTCAAAATTATTAATTTTTATCGAAATAGGCCTAAAATTAAGTTATTTGCAAAACCATACAAAATTTTGGAATGCTAGGAGCGGAGCTCTCAGGCCCCCGAACACAGCCTTCCAATTGCAGTATCTGGTTACACGACTTATTGTAAACGAGTGCTACTACGTTTTCAAGTTTTATAATCGTCCAATGAGAAGTTATTGAGCTGGGCAAATAACAACTGCTGTCTACTATAATGAAGTAGCACCGTTATCTTTAAAATATAACGTTTTGCTGCTTCCTATACATTATAAAAGGTGACACCACGAAATTCCGCCCCGGGTGTCACCATCCTCAGCGACGCCACTGATTGTTAACAGGCGGCGTGAGGCGCTAAATAGTGGATGATACACACAGTTTTGATTACAACGGCTTCTGCGTAGTTTGGTGTGTCTGGTTTGGGCTTGAGGTGGTGCAATGTTTCTGTGTATTTGTTGGAATTGTACATTCAGTTTGCTGCCTGTTCGGAAGCACCAAGTACCCTAGAGACAGTATTTAAATTGCAGGGGGGACGCGGGGGACGCTTTCTTCCATCGAGAGTTAGCGTCCCACCATCGAGGTTTGGCGTCCCCCCAACGAGATTTCAGCGCTGGTTGATTAGCCAAAAAAAGGGCCCTTTAGCACGAATAAATCCCAGAAACTCCGGCTGAATGTAGTCCCAAATCGCGGTGATGACCTTTTTTTTTTGGGTATTTACTCGATTTCGGGGACGGAAAGACATAATTTCCACTAAAGTACTTTTGCATTCGAATGCGTTTGGTCAAGGCTGCAAAAGCGTCCCCCCTAGCAAAATTTTTCTGTTTAAGTACTGCCTAAAGATAATCATTATTTGGCGTATTATGCAAGGACGTAACAATGTAACCTTGGTGCGGTTGAAGTGAAATCATTCTGTTAAGGTCGGCGTAATAACGACGCGTTTGTCCTCTTCGTCACGTTAAAAAGAATTTTGTTTTATTTTGTAAGTGTTAAACTTGGGTTGTCCTGGTTTTGAATGTGTTTGTTGATACTTCACCATGTTGTGATTTGTTCCTGTTATTGCTGCAATCAAGATTTATTTGCGCTTGGAGGTAGTGTGCAGGCAGGGATTTTTCGTGGTGGGGGTTGGTGGCAAAGTAGCATTGAGGTTGCGTTTAACGCGAGGAAAGTTAGGGTTTGGAGTCCATATTAGGGATTAGACAAAAACCTAGCAGTAAGTTTTTCTCGAAGTGAAATTAGCAGAACTAATTTAATAGGTTAACAATTATTGATCTGACTAGAAACGACTAGGCTACATTTTTTACAAATTCATTCAAAGCAACCAGATCACTATTACCGTAATAAAGTTCGATAATGCCGCGAAGTCCCCGGATATCGCTTGCGATGTCACGTTCTAGTTTTTAAACGATTTTAGGCGTTTTTAATGGATTTCATATTGTTTTAATATTAGGTGCTCTTATCAATGATAAAAAATAAATCTTCAAAATAACGCTTTTAAAATACTGTGAAGTAGCAGCGTTTTAATTATTCTGTATAATGTAACCACCTGTGCAGTATAAAATTGCCAAATTTGTCGTCCAATGCGCCTGATATAATTAAAAACGAATTCGTGAAACTTTTATCCTATGGTTGCTGATAAGATCAAGAAACCAAAGTTTTGTAGCGTTTCATGCTTGCAATGCAATAAAGTGGTATTACGTAAACAAAGAGTTTTTGCTAAATAATCGGATTTCAATAGGCCAACCTTAAAAATCAAAATATTTTCTTGGCTTCATTTGTTTAAGCCTACTGGTAAACTTAGGGGCTGTTCATATAAGACGTCCGCACTCAGGGGGAGAGGGGGGGTTAATAGATTTGCGGACATTTGCGGACAAGGGGGGGAGGGGGGGTTTCTTGAATGCGGACGTCCTCATTTCAACGTTTTCCGCGACGGAAAATCGCAGATTGTTTTATTCCATTTTCGGTTTTCCGGGCCAGTGTGAACCATAGGCGTAGCCAGGATTTTTGATTGGGGGGGGCCCAAACCACAAATTACATGCAATGACGTCATCAGAAATTTTCAAAAAAGGAACTTTTTATGGGGCAAAGATATCGTAGAATGGAAGATTTAAAGCCGTAGCCTATTGGCACTTAACCAGGAGGTTGGTTAAATACGTTTGGTAATGGGAGAGGGCGAAAACTAATAGTTAGAAATGCAAACGTCTAACTTAGGAGACGTGTTGAGTAAGCTAGTGTACTCAAACGTATCGCAGACGGGGGTCTGGGGGCGAAGCCCCCAGCCGCAGGTGGCTATGGGGGTCTGGGGGCAAAGCCCCCAGCCGCTGGGCAATTTTTGTAAGTTTTTTGGAAAAAAAAGCTATTTTAATCCCATTGGATCACATTTCGCACGTGTTCAAAGCCATTTAAAAGAACTAGATTTTTAACATTTCAAAGCCAATCGAAAAAAATTAACTGTTCAATCCTCCTTTTACTTGCAATTAAAGTCCAAAACACGTTTAAAATTTTGCATTATGGTGTAAAATTTTAATTGTAAGTGATTTGGTCCATGTAGGGGTAAGTAAGGCACATTGCCTCCTGCAGTATTTTAGCAGTAAATAGTAATCCACTCGAAGATTTTCTTGGAGATTTTTGTTTTGTCATGAAGTTAACCAGTTATAGGAGTACATGTACGGCCAGGGGGCCCAGGCCCCCTCAATTGAAATTCAATGATTTGTTCAATGAGCATTCTCTCTAGCTATTTTTTTTTTAGTATTTTGTGCGTAAAAACTGGCGTGGTGGAGTTGAATGGTTATTGAAAAAAGGTACAATAGATGGTTACGCTTACTAAACATGTTATTCCTGGGCCAGACTTACATTGCGCGGGGCCCCTGGCACTTAGGGTATTTTTGCAACATCTTCCTGCCAAATATAAGTGAAGACCAAAAAACGTTCTATCATCTAAGCGCTGGGCCCTGGCGCTGTGCCTGCCATATGGAAAATACGACACTGGTTATTGCGTCATGTTCATAAAAAGTTTAGATGAGGGCCTGAGGTAGCAATTTTTAGGACAAAAACCCTCGATTTTACCGTGGTTATACATTTAAACTGGTTGGAAAAAAGTGAATTAAGTGGGTGCGCCGGGCCTCCTGATCGTCAATATTATTTAATGTTAATTACTGTTGTATGCGTGTACTGTTGTATGCAAAGATGCTAAATGAAACTGAAAATGAAGAAACAAAGCTTTGTTGTTAAATTTTTGTCATTGGTGGCATTTCAATTGAGGGGGCCCGGGCCCACTGGGCCAACCCCCCTGGCTACGCCTATGATTTTGAGATAAGGTCGCGCCCTTAACTTCTTTCATAAAAAAACATTTAAAGCAAAATTCAAAACAAAAACTTTTTTTTCCAAAACTTGGAGGACGCGAGTCAAGTCACTTGACAGTTTTTTGAAACTTCCAGGACTTGCATGACATTATTATGACGTTGACAGGTGGTCGTCATTATTATTACTTGCTTTTGTAAGGGTAAATCCTAAATTAAAGAAACTGCAATTTTGGACAAGGATAACATACTGGCTATGCTCCCTTTATATTTATGATTGGTAATATTTCAGTTGGGGATTTGCATTACCGCCTGTGTTATAGCATTAACTTCGTTACGTTAAACGAGAGTCTGGGATTGCAACTTTTAGCTCAAAATTCTTAGATTTTTCACCGGTTTTGCATATATTTTGTTAAAAACTTGAATTGCCAGATCTCTGACCCGAGACCCTTGGTCGTCAGTTAGGGGCCCATGTCCCCCCTGGTCGTCAGTTAGGGGTCCTGGGTCCCCCTGGTTGTTAGTTAGGGGGTTTGGGGGCTCCTGGTTGTCAGTTAGAGACCCGGGGCCCCTTAGTTGTCGGTTAGGGGCCCCGGGGTGTCCTGGTCGTTATGTAGGGGCCCTAAGGCCCCCTGGTCATTAGTTAGGGGCCTCGGGGCTCCCTGGTTGTCGATTAAGGCCCCTGGTTGTTAGTTAGGGGCCCTGAGGGTCTCTGGTTGTCAATTAGGGGCCGCGTTTGTCAGAGGCTACGGGGCCCCCGTTTATCAGTTAGGGGCCTTGGGACTCTCTGGTCATTAGTTAGGGGCTCTTGGGCCCCCTGGTTGTTAGTTAGGGGCCAGGATGCCCCCTGGTTGTCGGTTAGGGGCTTCTTGGTCTTCAGAGTGGGGCCCTGGGGCCCACTGGTTGTTAGTTAGGGGCTCTGAGAGCCCCCAAGGTCTCATGTTCGTCAGTTCGAGGCTCCATGGCCCCTGTTTGTCAGTTAGGGGCCCCGAAGCTCCCTGGTTGTTGGTTAGGGGCCCCGGGGTCTCCTGGTCATTAGTTAGGGGCACCAGGGCCCCCTGGTTGTCGGTTAGGGGCCCCATGGTTGTCAGTTAGGGGATCCCTTGTGGTTAGTTAGGGGCCCTCTGTTTGTCAGTTAGAGGCCCCAAGGCCCCTTTTTTCAGTCAGGGGCCCCGGGGCTCCCTGGTTGTTGGTTAGGGGCCTCCTGGTTGTTTGTTAGGGGCCCCCTGGTTGTTATTTAGTGGCCCCGGGGCTCCCTCGTCGTCCGTAACTGCAACTAAACATCGCTAAGCTATGTCGTCATAATTTTTTATCATTGGTGGTATTTCAATTGGGGGGGGCCCGGGCCCCCCCCCCCCTGGCTACGCCTATGGTGTGAACCACGCATAAAACGTACAATCACGTGATTTAAGGGCGCGAAGCGCACACAAAACAAATCACATGACTGTACGTTTTACGTCACCTTGCGCTGTGCTTGCTTTGTGTAAACTTTGTATTAAAACTTAGTATATAATTAAACTTTGTAATTAAACTTATTATATAATTAAACTTTGTATTAAAACTTAGAATATAATTAAACCGTGCAAACTTTGTATTAAAACTTTGTGTGTGGCAGTGTCTAATTAACGCATTTTTGTGTCCGCATGGACAAGGGGGAGGGGGAGGTTTAGTCATTGCCGACATGGGGGGAGGGGGGGTCAATTTTTTGCAATTTTGTGCGGACGTCTTTTATGAACAGCCCCTTATAATAGAGGAGTTTCTGTAAGGTTGGGGTTTATGTTGATCATCTTTTTTAAAGGTTTAACAAAATTATAAGTTTAACAGCATGTTTGCTTAACTGCATCTTTTTCCGTTAAATGTAGTGGGAAAAGTGGAAGTCGAAGCATTAAAGGACTAATAAGCATTTCTAATCAAGCCTAAGTTTACAAAAAACGCGATAAAATAAACTCTCTTTGCTAAAATTAGCAATTTACAAAAGGTTCAGGGTAAACGTTTTACCTTATGATTTGCACAAACTTTTCTACAGTTGAATTAGTTTTTTTCAAAATTGGCTAAACTTATTTTCTAAGCTTGCCGAAAATTCACAAAAAAGGAAAGGAAAAAAAAAAAAAACTGAAGTTGATCAACCGTTTGTAATGCCAGTACAGTTTGTTTCTCACTCTGATGGTGGATACTGGCACTGATACTCAAGAGTGTAAGTTAAGAATACAGACGAATTTGACCAATTTAACAAAGACAAACTAAGCAGATCGACAATTTATGCAATGACGAATTATGCAGATTGACGATTTTTGCGATGACGAATTAAGCAGGTTGATGATTTTTGCGATGACGAATTAAGCGGATTGACAACTTCTGCGATGAGGAGTTAAAAATATTTTAGTGTACCTTGAAACTGGTTGCTTCTGCAGATACACTTTGTTTTTTAAAAGAGCAAATAAAATTGTTTTAAGTTTATCAAATTCATTACGTACACAAAATTTGTATGAGATTATATTTACCTGTTTGATTTCGTCTTGCTTAGTGCGCTAACTAACACAAAACGCAGTTTTTGCGTAGCTACTAAAGCTTTGTGGGACAGAATAAAAATCCACTTCGATTGTCAAAAAAAAAACTTTCAAAGCAACGTAAAACGACAATGGAACTGTCTGTAAAAATTCTCGTACTGTTCAAAATTATCCAAGTTTTGTAATTTCGACATAGCCATAAAGCATTTTTTTTCATTTTTGAAATTTTAGACTTTTGTTTTTAAATTTCAAGAAACTTATAAACTAAGCCTTGCTTTTTTGAGAACTTGTTCGTTTGAAATTAAGGGAATTTTTGATATTCTGCTCCATTCTGTAACAAACGACAGACATGCTTAAAGAATATATCGGGTAGTGATGTTACCAATTTTTTTGATTGTAAACTTTTAAAAATTATTCTAGATTTTTAGGTCTGAATAAATATTCTTTTTAATCTAAATATGCTTAAAACTTTTTGGAGGAGAGATTTTTAACCATACTGTAACTTTTAGCGATTACAGCTTAAGTTTTTAAAACATTAAAACCTTTCAAAATTTCGGTAGCAAAATCCAAGTTTCAATAATCCAAAATTCGCAGAGCATTTGGAACCCAAACCAATTGAATATTGACGCCATCAATTTATGACGTCATCACAGGACTAAAATGTTCAACCTCAGTCGTAAAAGTCACTTAGAAAGTCTATGGCCAATTTCGTATCGTGACATGAAATCGGTATAAACACAAAAAAAAGAAAAGAAGAAAATCATTGAAATTAGTGTCAAGTATAGGTTTAGCATTTTGGCCAGTTTTTGATTAAGTTAGCAAAAATGAGCAGTTGGAGTTTGACTGGACAAAAGGCAGCTGAAATAAGCATAAAATTTGTGAGGTTTCGCGTCCAAAAAGCAAATCAAAGGGGCAAACTGGGCAATAAGAAAAAAATACACATAAAGCATAATAAATCAAAAATCGGATACATAAAAAATGGCGTTAACTACTCAAACATTTTGTAAATAGAGACTAAAATGATTTCAAATACGGCTGTAAGTTCTCGTTAAAAATAAATAGAACTTATAAACCAGCAATTAGGCACTAATAGCAACATTATTCAGCTAACATAAAAATCGTATATAAGATTTTGTTAATTTTGAGTAGTTAAATCCTTGGTAGGTAATTTGTATTACTCAAAAAGTTTTTAATTGATAGTTGAACACATAGTTGCTAACAGAGGTGTAGTCGAGGACACAACCTTCGAGGCCAAGGGACTCGAAAAAAATCTGCCAAGGACCGAGAATACAGTTTTTCTTACTTTTGGTCGGCAAATTTTCCATTATTGTTAAGGGCGAAAATCTTTAAGATTTTGCATTTGGTTAGGCTTTTGATCATAATTTGAAAACGGTAGTTTCTTAAAATCATGAGTGTCATTTTGAAGTTTTACACGTTAGCAACAATGTTGATTACGTTCCGTTGCGAATCGTGGTTGTAAAACAATTAAGACTCTAATTCGTGTTTGGAAAAGGGAATAACTAATAACTATAAATTCTTGACGTGAAAATGGTCAATTTTAAGTCTTAATTTCATCAGTTAAGGCCCAGGTGCAAACGTCTACTGATTACGGATCCCATTTTTTCAATACTTTCTCAAACACAAACCTTATTGTTTGGTTAAACGGTTTCTTTTCACATAAATTTTTTAACATTTTCATAGTTTTTAAATATTTTATTGCGACTCTGATATTATTATCTAAAAGCATTTCAAAATAGTGTCAATTTATATTTTTGGAGTTAAATGAGGGCCGTGCTAGCAAGCTCAAGTCTTTGAACAAAACTTGGTTCTGGGGTCGAGGACAAAGTCCCAATACCTCCGCTGAACAATTTTAGCAAATTTTTTTTTCAGAAAAATTGCAATTTTTGGGCTTTTAAAGAAAATTACGCAATTAGATTTTCAAAACAATTTGAAAAAAGAAAATACCAAAAAAATTAGAAACACTTCAGTTTCCCCACATTTTCCCAATCCAAATTTTAAGCCAACCTTTGCTTTGCGTTTCAGTGAATGCTGTGATGTTTTTCCGTAGTCTTGCATTTAATACCTATAAATGAATGAGCGCAAACGTTTCAGCCGCCAAAAGACACTGTCTTTGTAAAACTCAACATAAGTTATTTAATTGCAAAAAGTAACCTGAGAATCCTAGCAGGACCGTATTAAGAATGAAAACATTGGAGACATTTGTCCAGGGCCCATCTTTAAAAGTCTCACAAATTATCGAAACGTAAAAATGAGAGTTGTACTTCTAATCTCAAAACGAATTCTTCGCAATATTCGCTTACGTATTTTTAGAACAATAGCTGTCATTCTCAAGTAATCAGCGCTTTGTATGTTGTATCAGAGATATTAACATTCTGTATGTTGTATATCACCTAGGCCACCCTGCTGATGTATTTCATTTCATTATCACGCACATACTTTTTTTCTGATTTCACATTCACATGGTCATATTTTGGTATTAGCAACTCAAATCCGAAACCTAGGGTCCATTGTTATGGCCCCGAATAGTTTTAGCGTTTTGCTGTTTGTACCACACGCACCAGAAATATTAGAAGCTATAAAAAGGTCTATCTACACTGCGTTTTATTCCCTCATTGTCCGATCAAAGCTTTTGCATAATAATAATCATAATGCCGTTGAAAATAAGGTTTACTATGACTTGGCTACCTCATTATATCATTTTCAAATAGGGAAAGGAAACGAATCGACAGGCCAGAAGTCATAGGCGTAACCAAAGGGACAGGGAACCCCCAATTGAAATGCCACCAATGATCAAAAGGATGAAAATAAAGCATATTGTTTATTCAGTTTCAGTTTCTTTTAGCATTTTCGTGTACCATTACAGTAATGAACAATAATATTAATGTAAATGACTAGTGGGCCCAGCGCCCTCAATTTAATTTTGTCAATCAATTTAGATGTATAACCCGGGATAAATTCAAGGTTTTTGTCCTAAAACTTGCAATCTCTGGCCTTCATCTAACCTTTTTATAAACATAATGCAGTAACATGATTAGTAATCATCTATTACACCAACTTTAAATAACAATCCGCCTCCACCTAGCTAGCTTTTTTTTTCGAGACAAAATATTTTAAAAAATAACTAGGGGAAATGTTTATTGAAAAAATTATTAAGTTTAAATCGAAGGGGCCCCGGGCCCCCTGGTTGTACATGTAATCCTAAAACAGGTTATTGTTATGACGAAACGAAGATCGGCAAGGAAAATCTTCGAGTGAATCTTGCTGCTAAATATATTGCAGAAGGCAATGTATCTCGATTCCCTTCACCTGAACCAAGTCAATTACAAAGTTTATCCTGAAATTGCTAGATTTTGCCCTGAATTGTAACAAAGGGAGGACTGCACAACTTAATTTTTTCAATTGGCTTTCAAATCTCAAAAATTTAGTTCTTTTAAATGACTTTAAAAACTTGAAAAATGTAATCTATTGCAAAAGGCACTAAACTAGCAAAAAAAATTCAAAAAATTGCCCATAACCTCCGGATTCCAGACCTCCTCTGTGATACTTTTAGTCCGTGAGACATTTACTGTACATTAGTTTCTTCACCGCGCCTCCACAATTTAACACATAACTTATTTTGAAAACGTTAGCTTTTGGTCCAAGTCCTCCCCTTTTAGCAACATCCTGTTTACGCACCAACCGAAGCCCCGGGCTTCTGATTTTCCATTCTAAGGTATTTTTGTCCCATAAAAAATCTCTCCTATTGAAAATTTTTGATGACGTCATATTGAATGTGATTTGCGAATTGCGCTCCACAATCAAAAATCCTGGTTACTCCTATGCCAGAATTCAAAAATTTTTTATGTTTGGCTATTTTTTTTTCAACCGATCAAACAACAATGCTGTCCTCGAGCCAAGGACAGGGCATTTTTGAGGACTTCTAGGATTCGAGGCCAAGGCCAAGGACTTGAGCTTCGAGGCCAAGGCCTAGGACTTCAAAACGTGTCCTCGAGGACTCCACTTCTGGTTACTAATTGCACAGTAATCATTTTTGCGACATTTAACAGAATTTCAATTTGCTAACTTGAATTAACTTAGGCTTTGCTTATGTTATTTCAGTCGAAGATTAAAAACAAGTTTTAGGAAATATGACTGAGCAGGCATCATTGCATTTTGCGATAGTTCCAAAACCATGTTTTGCTTTACATTTTTTTTACTTTATGGCGAACTGTCTGTTCACTATGTTTGAAAAGGCTACCAAAATGTTGACCGCACAAACGAACATTTGAAAAGTTATTCTTCACAGCAGGTTGTCGAAGACCAAAGTTAAAAAACGCAAAGTAAAATACAGTACAACAATAATTATGGAAGCAGCAAAAAATTAATTACTCATATAAAATTATAAAAATGCACCAGATACAAAACATAATTTAAAAGACAGATTTGCTTTATCATAAACGTCTTTGTGGTTTAACTTTTTTAAATGGATTACTTTTAATATTTTACAGTATCTGTGATCCATGTGTGCTTTGTACATTATGGTAAGAGGAATTTTTTCATTATATTATAGATCTTATTAGAAATTGCGCGCAGTTTTAGAAACTAACAGCAAGTATAACAAGTTTAAAATTGTTAAGCTTTGGAACTTAAGAAACTTTTCGCCACAGCTTATTAAATTGCGGTCAGCGTGATATTTCGATCTTGCTCCATCATCAAATAACAAACAACAAATTAATGAAAAGTTCAAAATAGTACTATCATTTGATATATGAAGAATTACTGTGGAATAAAATTGTGAGTTCTGAACTGATTTGACTTGAAGTTGGAAAATTGTCAATTTAGATGCAATAAAAGTTTTTTCTCCGTCTCTTGTTTTTGAAACAATTGGATCTCTTTAAATCTTCATCAAAGCTACCACAGTTCGCTTCACTTGTTGAACAATAATTCTTGTTTTGTCGACGAGTTTTCAATTCGCTTTCTCAAACGAAGTTCAAATATTACTAAAAATAAACAACAATTAGTTTTTGCCAACGCAGTTTTTGTACGCAAGTTTTTATTAAAATTTACACAGAGTCCGTGCTCCCCTCGTTTTTTTCGTAATAAATCCCTTTAAAAATAGTTTTTTTCCTTCAGATTAACTTAACTTTGAGTGAAATTCATTTTCAAATAACCCCTAAAAATTTGAAGTTGCTGGAGTGGAAGAAGTTTCCCAATTTCGAAGTTTGTAGAAGCCAATTAATTCAACCAAACTGGTCATCTTTTGGTTCATTTTTAACTTAAATAACCTCACACGACATTTTTGGGAGTAGAATCAATTATGGCTTAGGCAGTTTATGATTCAGATTTTATTTTTTGCCAAAATCGGTTGTGACGTGACTGAGACGATGTTATCAACCCCAAACCATTTTTTTCGAAAAATTTTAGAAAACAACAACACTCATGCCAAATTTAGTGTTTTCATAATCTACATTTTAAAAGTTAGATAAGGGACATGTTTGCTCCTCCTCTCGTGTAAAATGCATTGGTCAAAGAGCCCGTGTAAAACAGGATTAATTTAGAACCGTAAAGTGTCAAATAAACTAGTTAACCTACACGCCAGACTATTGAACTTTGTTTAAAAATTCCAAAGCAAAAAAGTGGAAGTGAGTACCGGTATAGTTATTGCAGTAACTCAAGAGTGCAAGTTGTGTCACAAATCATTGGTTATGCTGGCCCAAAGTTGCCTGTTACGAAATTGCAATTTAGCAAAAGTAGAATCAAGCAATCACAACGCAAAAATCAGTCATGTATTCAATATTGAGCAGCTGCTTAAATAGTATAAAACTAGAACGTGACGTCGCAACCGATATCTGGGGACTTCGCGGCATTATCCAAGTTTTACTGAACTTGATCAAATTTTATGTTTCCTTAATGTTTACTAACCTTAAAAACGTCATGTGTCCCGCTTCAAAGATTAAAAACTTTGAATTTTGGGGGAACCCATCTGGGGGTACCCCTTATTTCAGAATCCATAATTTTTGTTTGGTTAAGTTATTTTTTGATATCTACCCACTCCGATAATTTGATTTATCTAGCTTTAATGGTTTAAAAGTTCAAAACTTTTTGGTGGCCCTGTTTGAGGGGAAACCTCCACTTTGATAACCCCAAATTTGGTCAAATTTGATGTTTTTGTAATATATGCCTACTCTGAAAATTTCATCTGGCATGAAAATCTGGCATGAGTGGTTGAAAAGTTTGAATTTTTTCGGCCCCGTTTGAGGAAAACCCCCCATTTTGGTGCACCCAAATTTTGTCAAATTTACTTTACTTTATATTTGCTTACCTGAACAATTTCATGTATCTAGCATTAAAGGGTAAAAAGTTTAAATTTTGGAGGGCCCGTTTGGGGGAAACCCCTATCATGGCACCCCCAATTTTTGTTAGGTCTAGTTTATTTTTAATATTTACTTTAATATTTACCTATTCAAAAAATTTGATTCATCTACCTTTAACAGTTTAAAAGTGAAGAATTTTGGAGGACCCGTTTGAGGGAGATCTCCCCAACCTGGCACCCCCAATTTTAGTCGAGCATTAGCCCTCCCTGATACCTTCAATCGCTTAAACTTTGAATACAGTGCGTTAAGCAGTTTAAAAGCAGATAGCCGAAGAAGAATCAGAAACAAGAAAAAAAAAGTAAGAAAAAAGAAAAAAAGAACAATAGTATTCAACTTGGGGTAAATGAACATAACCAAGAGAAAGATGGTTGATAGTGTGCTCAAAAATCACAAACCATTTTTTATCAATGCTGGTAATTTTTGAGATATATCGGTTCAAAATTGCCCACTTTCAGCCCATTTCTGGCCTGTAAAATTTTGGTCACAAGACCGGGCGCCCCCAAACTCGGTTTGCACAAAGCATTTATAAGCACACACATAGCGTTTTAATATCAGCTCTGCACGTCAAGTGGTTTTGGAATTACAAGCGATTTGATAACTTTTCAAACCAAAAATTATCGTTTTTGTATGTTTTTTTGTGTGTCAATTCACGCTCACGTAATCTAGAATTCCCAAAATTGGCACACATGACGCTTTCATTAATTGCCAATTTGAGTCAAAATTTGAACTTTGTAGGTATTATCGTTTGTTAGTTATAAGCAAAATCAATCCTCGTATGCCAAAATTTACGAACAAAACCAATGGTACTACGCGCTCGCGTGAAGTCCCAATTATCGAGCTGCGCTTAAAAGAGCGCTCTTGAATCTGAGCCCAATTTAATCTGAGCCCAATTTACTTTAATGCGCTAATGAAATTTAAGAATTGACTTTTTTTCTATATCTTGTACATAGGAAAAGGGGGCAAAGTGCTAAAATAAAATTTAAAATTGAGTTAAATTTATTCATAAATAACTCCTCATGATTTAAAGTTCTTGTCTGAAAAAGTTTTTCAATTTTGAGGTTTGTCCAAACTGCGTTCCCAAAATTTAAATATTTTGCCGGATGTTTTATGTAATGACACAATATTAAGACGTTTTGTAACGTAATCATCTTTTTATAATTGAAACTTATCATTAATTAAATTTAAATGTAAATTTAAAACCGCTTCTAAGGCATCATTAAACAAAAAGACGTCATTTTCACCAAAAATTAGCTCCGACATCATTATGAACTATAATAACGTCAGCAACTCAAAATTATCTTTTCTTAAAAAACATGGAGAAGAGCAACCTACCAAACTTGATGCCCCCAACGTGACATCGAGGCTAAATAGGGGCTTTTGTATAGATGGAATCAAGCAAGCTGAACCGGCCTGTTTAACAATTTTCGATCTACAAGAGCTCTTCAAGATAAGCCATTCCATTGAAAGTTTGGACTCGCCCTAACCGGGGCTCCTCAGGGTGAATCTCATAATCGGTTTCCCTCTATTTGGAACTCGTCAGGTCGAATTGAGTTAATTACGAACCCGATCGCCTTGAGACCTTATAGGCTTAGGGCAAACCACTTGTAATACAATTACAATAGAAACAATCACAACATCAAAAGCAACAACAACGACAGAAAAAAAAACAACAACAACTAAAACTACTGCAACTACAACAACAACAACACAGTTGAAGACAAATAATTCTTACCCATTAAAATCCCTGCTACTACAATCCAAACCATTAGCATGTAGATTTTGTATCTGACGCAGAGTAGGGTACTGATTCCATATTGGATCGAAAAGCCGACGGCGAAAACGATGCACCAGAGACTTAGTGAAACTTCTTTAGTCTTGTAGAAACTGCTGCTGTAGATATCTGCAAACAAAGGTGGATTTAAGATAAATTTAACAGATAACGCAGTAAGATAGTGATGTAACGTCAATGATGATGGTTAGGCCTAAATAAAAGAGAAATTTTACCAAACGTGGGACAATGCGCAGCGCAACAAAGTCCAACGATTTTTTCAACTTCTTAAAACTCAGCGCAAGATGTGCAATTTAAAATTTTTATTTGCTGAAACACGCGCAAATTCCGCAATTAACTTTGTAATTCAGTTGAAGCGCAGCGCAACTTCCACAATATTGTGAAATGGGATTTGCGCACCTAGTCAAAGCGCAACGTAACTTCCGCAAATTGTGTTTACAAAACACAATGCAAATTCCAAATTTTTGTGATTTTAGAAAAAAAAAGAAGTAACTGATTTGATGAAGAAGGTGGATCTTTGACAATATTACGACTGAAATAAAACAAAATTTAGTTCAAAGTATAAAATTATGCTATTCCGCAACAAAATATAAAACGACTTACACAATGTCTCAAAATAAAAAATTTAAGCGAAAATGCAATTTTCGCAATTGCGGAGATTGCGAAAGTTGCGCTTTGCCCACCTCTGAGTTTTTACTTGGCTCAAGCTGCCGTTTGAGTTTCGAACGGATTGATGCCACTTCCTGCTAGGAATAATATTCCACTACTTATGCTTAGACGGAATGCAATGCATTATTTAATTTTTGTATTATATGAAAAAAAGTTACGTTTTCAGCCAGTAATAAAAAAAAGAACTAAAAAGAGTTCGACATGTTGTCTAATTAGTAGTAGCTAATTTTTTTACTGTATTTAAGTAAAGTCTATCCAGCCAAGTTTGGTTCGAATTGAATTTTTTGGAGAGCTTTTTTGAAATGCTTTTTTGTAGTTGCTTACTTGTATTTATCATTCCGGCTGTAGAATTGTAAATTCCCAACAACCCAAACAAAGGATAAACAAGCCAAGTAGAGCTTGGCGTCGGACGCCATAACAAACAAAAACTATAAAGGGACAAATCAAAAACGATTTCGAACATAATCAATGGCACAAGCCCGCGCTGTCCCCAAACCTTTCCAATCATAAATGCATTGATAGCAGCGAAAAATGCATAAATGATAATGCATATTCCAACCTAACATAATAAGCTTGATCAGTGGTTTAGTTACTTGAGCGTCTGCTACTAAAACGGTAAAAGCGGGTTCGAATTTGGTACAGTCAAGTCAAAACTATAAAATGGTATTTACAGTTTTCCTGCTTCACATTCAGCATTAAAAGGGACAGTGTGAAACATCCACCGTTTGTGGTAGGCAGGTACAGTTTTGACTTAAGAGCACAGGAGTCTTTTGCTGTCTCCTGGCCAAAGCAATATTTGGCTAATAAAAATATTTATACTCTGCTTTTTGGCGTAGATCTCACATTCTGTGTTTGGATAACTCCCAGAATGTAGAAATATGCTGCGTTCACCATTTTAAGAACCCAAAATCAATGCATGGTTATTATAACATGTAGTTCACATGCAGTAGGAATCGATCAAAAGTAGCAATATCAAAGGTAAAAAGAAAACAGACTGGTCTAAGCGTGCCCCAAAAGGTTTTAGTACGACAACCAAGCACAAATTTAACTTTGCAAATGAAAACTCGTAAGCCAATTGCAATTATTGCCAATTAATGACAAAATGCAAGGCAACTCACGGAATTTACACCAAGAACACAAGATGCATACGCCCGGGTTGCTTCAGATAAAACGAATCCAAGATTTAGACCAATGTAAAGAGAATACGGAGTTATGATAAAAAATTGATAGGGGTTTATCAATAACAAAACCATGTCCTTGGTGGCTTGAAAAGACATCTTTGTCACCTAAACGTAAAAATAAACAGAAATTAATTACGAGTAAAAGGTCATTTTCACGCCAGTGGAGAAAAATCAAGTCAAGGCTAATAAAGCTTTTTTTCCCAAAAACTTTTAGCATATTTTCTTTGCAAGAATCCCTCTCGATATTGCTAAAAATTTGGTCAGTAATTAGGCTACAGTACTTCAGAGATATTACTTCTCGAAACAACGTGGCAAGATTACAGTCATAGTGTGCAACTTTTTTTGAGAGCAACGATTACAACACCCCAGAGTTGTAAGTCGGGCCGGGCTTTTCGGGTCGGGTTCGGGCCTAACGTTGACAAAAATTTCAGGCTTAATTCGGGCCTGAGACGTACTTTTTGTTTTAGGTGCACAAAACTATAATCAAGATAAATTGGCAACATTGCTAAATTTTTCATACCTAACTTAACTTTCGGGTTTTTCGGGCATGATTTGGGCTTCAAATTAGTTTTCGGGTTCGGGCCGGGTTCGGGCCTGAACTTGTCGGCCCGTTTACAACTCTGCAACACCCGATACCATGCAAATACTTTTAGGTTAAACTTTCAACCGAAAAAATAAGTCGTTTGAATTCTCATAAACAGAATGTTCACTTATCTGTTATTACAGTACTTAGCTTATTTTCGAAAAAGGAAACTTTAATTGGGTTTAACGAACTGGTTAAAGTGAAAAAAAAGGAATTTGTCACAACCACAAACAAACACCGTTTTCAGAACATTGGACTGGTTAAAGGAGTAAATCTAGCTGTAATAGTTCTAGTAATGTTTTTACACTACCTGTAACAACTAACATTAGGGTTATTAAAGGCCGACTTGGTTACAATACAGAACAAGGGGTATTGTATTGCATATACAGTAGTTAAACCAACCTTTTTTAACGTTTTCTTTTGCGATTTTTTGTCTTCACCAACTATTTTCGCTTCCGAGTTTGAAAGTTCATTGCAATCTGCTAATGACATATCTGGTATCAGAACAATATGATCAACCATTCCAAGGACCATCATCAACAAAAAAGAACCAGTTATGATGTGAAGAGTAGTGTTATTAGACACGTATTGGTCAATAGATTCCTCAACAATTTCTGCATCCTGACAATCATTGGCGCCGCAATATTGATACTTGTAATCGGCATCAACGGTAGAAGGTGAGGTCGCATTTTGCGCCAGTAATCCTGGCAAGAAAGTAGTCTGCCCATGAATGTAGCTCCCAGTGCTGCCATTTCGAAAACCAGGAGTCGGAAGATGTTTCGGTTCTGGTTTCTTGTTAATCAGTTGCAACACAATTGTCACGATCGAACTACCAACTACCTTTAAAAAAGTTTTTTTTTTTTTCTTAACAATATTAATATAATTAGGTCATACACTAACCAAGCTTCTCCGTCAGAATAAAGACTTGAGACAAAGTTCGAACCCATACTTGCACCTATGCACCTACCAGGGCAAATGATGCGTTGTACATTAAACATTGACTTGTTCGTGTTTGTTCTTGAATACTTCTTTGGCTACAGACTTTAAAGACCGAGAGGTCAACTCACAGTTTCCCTTACGAAATCAATTCCTTAATTTTAATCGTTTGTATGCATTACGTGAATTTTGTGGAAAAATAAATAAATTGGATTTTTCCTGGCCGCACTAAATTTTATTTGAGCGAGAAAAGTTTTGGGCAACCTTTGATTCACCGAAAAATTCGATCTACTTTTTATCACTTCTGATCCAACTCTTACCTAAACTCGAAGCCCTTTTAGAAAATTAAATAGAACCCTTACCTAAACTCAAACTTTAGAAAGCACAAACAAAAAATCCACGAGTCAATATAACTCGTTTTCCATTTACTCTGTTTAACTTACAGTAAATCCAGCAAAAATGTCACTTATTACGATATGCTGGATGTATCAATATTTCAATCACTGCAATCTAGCCAGAATCGTTTTTAAAATTACTGAATAATTTACCTGATTAAACTCAATCATTCCATAAAACATTCCGCTAAACTCCATAATGCATTTACTTTCCGCTTTGGTAGAAACCAAATGGTATTTCTTTGCAAAGAAAATCATTGCCATTGCGGTAGCAACCCAGAAAATTGACTCAGCAAAACTAGCGGTGATAGCTCCAATGATCAAAAGGACCTCGTCTAAAAATAACAGCCTGATCGGCAAAACCATAATTTTTCCTGATAGTGGCAAAAAAGTACCACACAATACATAAATTCGCGTGGTCACACAAAGCTAGATTTTCAGTTCGATCCCCTACGTCAGGACCGTTGGAAGAAACTTCAACCCGCGTACAGAAAGAAAAAAAATAATGCTTCTTGACTTAACAGCTCTTGTTCCCTTGGGGTTTAGAGTGAAGACCAAACCAGAGTTGTAAATCGGGCCGGGCTTTTCGGGTCGGGTTCGGGTTCGGGCCGGGTTGGGGCTAAAGTTGACAAAAATTTCGGGCTTAATTCGGGCCTAAGACGTGCTTTGTTTCTTAGGTGCACAAAAATATATTCAAAATAATTCGGCAACATTGCTAAATTTTTCAGACCTAACTTAACTCTCGAGTTTTTTCCGGGCATGATTTGGGCTTCAAATTTTTCGGCTTCAAGTTTTCGAATTTGGGCATCAAATTTTTTGGCTTCAAGTTTTCCGGTTCGGGCTTATATTTTTGGGTTCGAGCCGGGTTTCGGGCCTGAACTAGTCGGCTCGTTTACACCTCTGGACCAAACAAAGTTCGTCACTCACTTTGGGCCAGTTGTTTTTCAAACCTAAGGTAAATACCAAAAAAATTACCACAATTTTAATTGCCTGTGAGTAACGACGGATCGTATTCCTTCACATTTCAAGATACTTTCTTCAGATCAAAGTTCGATCTGTATGGGCCCCCACAATCAAAACGGGCCTCCAAAACTCTCTGGCCTATGTATTTGATACCTTTTGGCCCTTCTTTCAACGGCCCCGTCTTATGTGTCATTACTAATTCTACACTACCTAACTACACTAGTTTATGATTGTACAAGTGTACATACTAATTTGCCGCTTTATGAAATGTATAAATATACCAAACAATTCAAAAAAAAACAGGGAAGCCAGGGTGCAGCAACAACTAACAAAAAAGAAAGAAGCTAAAGTGGTTTGGTTTTGATTTAATACTTTGTTAGTAAGGTGTTAATAGATTGTTTGCAGTTCTTAAGTCTCAATTTTGTATTTTCAACATTCTCGTTGTGGATTAGAAGCAGGATCGAAAATTACAATAACCGGTTATCGTTTTGGCAAGAGTACTGCAATATCAATGACTACAAATCATTCAAAAGTAAAAGGCAGTGAATTGCACTGCAATTGAGTCATTAGCAAAAGGCTCAACTGTAAAGCGTCTGGTTCGCAATTAAAAGGTTTCTGGCTCCTGGTTCGATTCCCGCACTGGCAATTTACTGTATAGTGTCCTCGGAAAAACACACTTAGCGCTCATTTTCTGTTGGGGCAAAGCAGTCCACTCATTGTGGTGATTCTGTTTAATCTAAAACTTGCAAACAGTACCAAAACAGTGTGTTCTATGTGGTTTGATAGTCTCTGATAGTTTATTCCCAAAATAAGGAAAAACAAAATAAAATGATTTTAAACTAGAAATGTAAAGCATTAAATATCTACTTGAAAAGGCATTGACCAGAACGTAGACGATGTAAAGACAGTCTCCCAAGATGATGGCCTTTTTGGGACCAATCAGTCTCACCAAAAAGGGGGCAAAAAACAAATTCAAAGCGATTTGTAGCACATAAGTGATGGTCGTTATCTTCGCTCCTGCATTAATTCAGTAATAATAATAATAACAATGATAACAACAATAATAGAAAAATGGAGCGACAATTTCACCAAAGGGAAAGTGAAAAATATCCATCCTTGCATTTTTCATTTACTTTTTTAGGGTCAAGATTAGGGTTTGAGTTAGGCCGGGATCACACGATCAGGTTTTTTGCACAATTTTCTGGCATCAGTCGTGTGAAACGTCGTGCAAGTCGATGCCTCACTATTGCGGGCACCTGTCGTCAATTACATTTGTGAAAATGAAAATCAGACGCTAGAAAGTCTTGCTGACTTCTTGCGGTGAAATAGAACCTAGCTCTATTTTCCCAGCAAGTTTTCAAAGATCCGCCGCTCTCAACAAAGAAAACTGAGCTTTTAGCCCTGCCTTTGAAAATATTGAGCTGCAGAATACAAAAAAATGCTACCGTTGTCAACGCAGAAAAAGAATGCTTCACGATTATCAAGCAAAAATGTTTAAAGAAATTTTACCTGATTTGTTTTAATCGACAATGACGTATTTTAACATTGTGCCTGCTGTTTTCTCATATCCCTTCAAAAACGTAAATGTGTAGCATGTGTAGCCCGCTGTTTTGTTTACTTTCGCGTATCGATTATCCAATTTTTCTTACTTCAAACTTGTGCTAGGCCTTTTCCCAGTTCATTCTGAAAAGTTATCAACCAGAACTGCAATATGGTTAATTAACATGCCATCGTGATCAACTCATAAAATTGAACTTTTAATTAGCGAAATCGAAGAAAGGAAGCGCTTGTGGTTTTAATCAAAATGTTGAAAATTTCCTTCTGATCGCAAAAAAGTTTCCAGCCCAGTATTCGCTAGAGTCGAATTTATGCAATTAGTGATAGGTTTTTGATGATTTTAATGTTTTTTTACTTGAAATTTGACATGTCCATCGGCAAAACAGCTTGTTGCACTTCTAAGCAGTTAAGATAAATTTCAGTAGATAGTTTTCAGCTTTTTGTCGCTGATTTTGTAACAAACCTAACAAAAACGCTCTTGTTCTTATTTAAAAATAACAAACTTTCAATTTGCCCTGACATCCAATTAATGAACCCTCTGCAAACGCAACTACCGGAAAGAAAATACCTGGTTTAATATTATTTGATCAATCATGCTATATTATGAAAATTTTATTGGTGATAAATGACATTGCACGAAAAAAGCTACGCTATACGCTACAGAGTTCCACACAAGCAAAGTCATTTTGACATTTTCCATTATCTATTTCATTCCATTGCAGGTCAAAAAAAAATTTCATAGTCTGCGCACGCAATTTGCGGCGGAACTCAAATAGCTATTTATTACTATAGCTGCAGCTTTTCTGAACGTGCTCGAATCATTTTAGCAAACGAGAAACAACAATAAATCGACAAAGCGCATACTACTACTACCGCCGCGGCAAATTTCAAAGAAATTCCTTGACTACTGCGTAAATGCTTTTACAGCAAAAAAAAACACATCTGAAACCTTCAGTAATTAGCCTGCGGAAAAAACCAGATGCTTCCGTCTGGCAAGAAGTTCTTCAAGAAAATAGCGTCTAGATGTGATAGCTCCAAAATTCTTGATGCAAACAAATTGTATAGAAAACTTGATTGTGTGATCCCGGCCTTAGGGTTAGGTTTGGGGTTAGATTTAGAGTAAGGATTTGAGTTTGGGTTAGAGGCCCCCCCCCATAAATAGATCAGAATTAATAAAAAACTAAATTAGGATTTCAAGTGAAATAGACCCTTCCTAGAAATAATTAATGGCATAATAAATATTGAGCATGAGCATTTAACATTGGCGTCACATCCATGTAATAATTGAGACTTTAATTTCAAAGCACAAACACGGAAAAGCGTTTTATTTTCTCCTACCACTTTCAAAATAATTCCTCCTGAAAGTTTCGTTCATTCAGACAGACACGTATCGGGTTCAGTTGGGGATCAAAAGTTTTTTCGAATTTTCTGCTCCTTTTGAAGCGGAATTTAAATCTTTCAAAAGGTGATGACCTATTTTGTTAGTCTTTTTAGCAGGTGAAGTGTACGTGCATCTCGTGATTTTTGCCATGCCATTTATCTGTAGGTTTTAGTCGAAGAGGCAGCCAGGTGTCTTTTTTTGTACCAGTGGTCGCGTAAAAAGAGCGTCTGCTACTGAAACGATAGATTAGCGTTCAATTCCCGGTCCGGTCAAACCAAACACTACAAAACTTGGTATTCACGGCTTCCCTGCTTGACGTTCAGCATTAGTATGGACAGTGTGAAGTCTCTATCGTGTGTAGTTGACAGCAGGGACGTAGTCAGGAGGAATCAGGATTGAGCAACTGCTCCCCCAAAATTTTCTTTGCCCCCCCCCCAAATGATTTGGAACAAAATGTCATAATTCAGCCAATTGCAAGTACAACCATGTTTTAACTTGGCGAAGACCTTTTTTTAGTCTTCTCTGAAATTGAGAGCAAAATAAGCTCTCTCCGTAAAGATTGTTCTTTTCTATTTTCGGAGATCATTGAGAAGCCTTTGCCCCCCCAAATTTTTGCTTGCTCCCCAAAAAATTCCGTTCTGGCTACGTGCCTGATAGACAGGTGGACAGGTGGATACCTTCGCTGTCTCCCGTCCTAGGCAATTTGGTAAATGAAGATGTTATTAAAATTTACAATTATTTAGTAGAGGTAGACTACTTGCTGATTAATACAATAGAACAGTGTAGCATAGTTTCTAAGTACTACAAATAACAAGAAAAACTTTTGAAAACTTACCTAAACCATCCTCAATACGGATGCTAGACTGCAATGTTAGAAAGCTGTTGTAGCCAGAGAAGACCATTACTAGACCAATCGATATCAACCAAAATCGTCGCTTTTGTTGTTTTCGTTTTCTACTCTGGCTCTTTTCAGTCGAGTGAAACATTTCGTCATTTTCACTCTTGTTGACTATCATGAGGGACTGCCTAGTTGACGAGTTATCCGATGACATCGTTTGGAGTTATACTTGCTGTCAAAAGTGAAACAGAAAAAAATGCTATGGCAAATTATACCAATTTTTAAAAGTCAAAATTGGTAAAAACTATGCACTTTAAAACTTTTCACTTGAATGAAAAATCATTATTTAAGTGTGACACGTCGTTAAAGATTTTTAAAATCTTGCTGAAGTTGAAAATTTACAGCTGTTTACCTACATTACAAGCATGTCACTACAATTGCTCAGCTTCGCATCACAATGTTCTTTTTTTTTCGGGCAGATTTTGTTTTTTCTTTATTCTCTGTCGTATCGCAAGTAATGTTGAGTTACAGAGAATTTCGCTGCTTGTTTCTTTACTTTTTTTTGTAGCATAGTTGAAACTAGATTAGTAGCGTAGCCGGTGGGGGAGGGAGGTATAGCCTCCCCTTGGCCTGCCGAGCAAAATGCAGAATAAAGAAAATATCACGTTTTTAGCACTTCTGAGACTTTCTTTTGCACTAGAATAGACTAAAAAATGATTTAAGACATAGTTTTGAAACGTTTATTTAGGGAAGAGGTAGGGGCTATTTTGTTAAAAATAAAACACATTAATCAGAATAAATTTTAAAAAATGGCCAAAACTTGGTAATCAAATTTAATCGCTCGTTGAAAAATGTTTAATATAGATTTCATGAAAAAAATATATAGGCCTAAGCTCTGAAATAGGGGAGAGGGTCTATTCAGAGTTAGTTAATTACAAAATAATTTCTCTAAAAGTTCCTTCCATTAGCCCCCCTAATCATATCTTTCTCTATAAAATATAGACGAAATAGATTATTCCTTGGGAGTTGTATTAAACTACCGGCAAAAAGGATTTTATGATTTACCCGCTTGTAAATAAGAGAACTAAATTTTTAGCTATAGATACCTCCCACATAGCCCATTTATGCCACTAGTATAATCATGTTTTTGCAGTGCTAATATCTCGCCACGTTTTAATAGCATTCATTTCTATCAAAATTAACCTAAAACTAAGTGATTTTTGCCAAAAAAATTGAAAATTTTCGAGCGCTTGGGGCTCCTCGTCCCGACTCCCCTGCCTCCAGCGACTAGGGGCTCCGCCCTATAGCATTAATTGTTATTTCTATTTCTGGTATCAGTTTTTATCAAAATAGGCTTAAAATTAAGTAATTTTTGCCAAAAAAATCAAAAATTTTGAGTGCTGGGGGCTCCACCCCCACATCCCCGAAACAACCCCCTCATTACAAATTTCTGCGGCTACGCGCCTGCCCAGACCCCAGTGCTCCTGGAGGCTGGGGGCTACGCCCCCACAAACCCAAAAAAGCCCACCCCAATTGCAGATTTTTGGCTACGCTACTGAAATAGATTGTGTAAATGTGGCCTAATCCCCCCAACTTTGACTTTTTCTAGTGGATTATTTTTAATTCAAGCGGACTTGGGCACTTCCAACACAAATCTCACTGTCCTTGAAAATTTATTAAAATATGGATTTTATGAAAAACTCTGTCAAACCCACAACAATAATATGATTGTTTAAGTTGCTGTATACGCCACAAGTTACTGTATTTAGCTTTCTTCTATTTACACTAGCAAAGTTATTGCTACTTGTCTTTACAAACAAGCCTTACACGACACACCAACATTATTTTGATCTGCAATGCTGCTGGCTCAACTTTTGCGTTCTAATTTGAACTCCACACGCCTAGTTAACCATTAACTTTTACTGTAATGATACTATTATTGTAAAATGGAAGCTTATGTTGGTTTTTCTTTATTATCAGCTGAACCGGTACAATATAAATGATGTACTTGTTCTGTTTTGCTTATATTGTCGAGTGCATGAACCTAAATAACGTCAGCCAAATAAAATAAATGTCTGAGCCGATTTTTGGGCAAAATGAGTTATTCATACCAAAATGATCAGTGTGGAAAGGCGCACCTTGTAAACTTTTCAGATTTCAAAAATAACCACTAGAGGGCGCTTTATGCAGTTATAATAAAAATAAATAAGTCCAGAGAGGGTTTTGGGCAATTTCATGATTAGCCTATGTCATTTGATATTGACTTGGGCAATTTTATGATTAGACTATGTCAGTTGATGCTAACTTAGGCATCCAAAAACTACACTAGCTGTTAGAAAAAAGAACAAATTCTTTGAAAACAGAAAAGATTTTTTTGAATACAGCACAGTTGCTTGACCAGAGGTGGGCAATAACTAGTTACTTTTGTAACTAGTTGCTGCAAATAGTTAGTTTTTGAGTAACTGTTACGGTAACTTAGTTACTTTTTTGAAACTGTAACGAGATCGGTACCTAGTTACAAAATTAGACCTGTAAAAGTTACAAGTTACAGTTACTTTTTTTAGTGACAGCACACGCATGCCGGACTACGTTTGGTGATTATACTAACTGCATGCGCTACGCAAGCCGATTGCTAGATGCACACACACAAACCTGGTCATCATCACGCGATTACATCAATTTCAGTTTCACTGATTTATTCGCCAAGTTGCCTTGGCCAGGAGACAGCAAAATGACCATACGGTTTTCGAGTCACGGCCACCTATGTCAACCACACCAATGCTAAATCTTCACACTGTCCGTTTCATGCTGAACGTCAAGCAGGAAAGCTGTGAATACCAATTTTTAAAGTCTTTTGGTATGGCTCAACAAAGAAATGAACTCGGGTCTACCGACTGCAAGGAGGACGCTCTTACCACTACACCATCGCTCTTACCACTACACCATCACTGCTCAATCAAGCGTTGCAAAACCCACCAGCCGCAATGCACGAATATCGACAAATAAAAAAATGACCGTCCTGAGCAGCAAGCACTTGCTTTATTAGGATCAAAATTTTGTTAATCAAAGTAACTGTAACGGCAACTGCAACAGTATCTAGTTAGTTTTTCAAAACTGTAGCTGCACGAGAGCTAAGTGACTTTTTTCCCCGAGTAACTGTAACTAAGTTACTTTTAGAAAGCAAAAGTAACTTAGTTACAGTACTTTATATACTAAGAGTAAACAGCATAAACGTAGCCATAATGGTGCCAGGGGGCCCGGGTCATTCAATTGAAATGCCACCAATGATAAAAATGTGACAAAAAATCCTATTGTTCCTTCACTTTCTTTTAGCATTTTTCGCGTACAACAGTAAGTAACAACAATATTGACGACCATGGGGCCTGCGCTCTCTCAATTCAATTTTTACCAACCAATTTAAATGTACAACCCGGGTGAAGTTAATGGTTTTTTGTCCCAAAAGTTGCTACCTCAGGCCCTTATCTAACTTTTTTATGAACGTAATGCAAAAACCAGGGCCGTATTTACCATAAGGTAGAGTGCCAGCTGGGGCTCCGTGCTCAGATGGTAACACTTTTTTGGGCCTTTACCTATATTAAGCAGGAAGATGTCGCAAAAATCTCAAAATTGCCAAGGGCTCGTGCAATATAGATCCGGCCCGGGCAATAACATGGTGAGTGAACGTAACCATCATTCTATTGTACCATTTTTCAATAACAATTCACCTCCACCTTGCCAATTTTTACGCGACAAAGCACTTTTGAAAAAAATAAGCTGGGGAAATGCTCATTGGGCAAGTCATTGAATTTGAATTGAGGGGGCCTGGGACCCCTGGTCATAGGCGTAGCCAGGAGGCCCGGGGGTCCCGCCTCAATTGAAATGTTATCTATGACAAAACTGTGGCAAAAAAGCCTATTGTTTCTTCAGTTTCAGTTTCTTTTAGCATTTTTCGCGAACCACGTTTTCTTTTAGCATTTGTGAATAATATTGACAACCTGGGGCCCTGGGCCCCCCTCAATTCAATTTTTGCCAACCAATTTAAATGTATAACTCGGGAAAAAATTGAGAGTTATTGTTCTCAAATTTGCTATCTCAGGCCCTCATTTAACCTTTTCATGGACGTAATGCAATAACTAGGGCCAGATTTAACATAATATGACACAGTGCCAGGGGCTCCGCGCTCAGATAGTAAAACATTTTTTGGTATTCATCTATTTTAGGCAGAAAAAGTTGTGAAAATCTCTAAAGTGCCATAGGCCCCGCGCAATATAAATCCAGGCCGGGCAATAACATGGTTAGTAGGCGTAACCATCTATTGAACCATTTTTAAACAACAATCTACTTCCATTTCGTTAGTTTTTATGCGACAAAATACTTTTGAAAAAAAAAAATTAGGTAGGGGAAATGTTCATTGAACAAATTATTGAATTTGAATGGGTGAGGCCGGGCCCGCCCACCGCCCAAATTCAAACTCAATAATACATTTACTCGTACATGCACTCCTTCAACTGGTTATTTCTATGAAAAAACAAAAATCTCTAAGGAAAATCTTTAAGTGGATTATTATTTACTGCTGAAATATTGCAAGAGGCTATGTGCCTTAATTTGCCCTACTGGGCCCAATCACTTACAAAATTTAATCCCAAAATGTAAATTTTTAAACGTGTTTTGGACTTAAATTGTAAGTAAAAAAAGGCTTAAACAATTTAATTTTTCACTGGGCTTTTAAATGTTAAAAATCTAGTTGTTTCAAATGGCACTAAGCACGTGCGAGTTATGATTCAATGGCATTAAAATAGCTAGTTTTTTTACAAAAATTACGAAAAATTGCACAGCGGCTGGGAGCTTACTGTAGCCCCCAGACCACCACCAGACCCCCGTCTGTGATGGGCTTGGGTTACACTAGTTTACTCCGCACATCTCCCAATTTACACTTTTTATAATTTACACTTTTTATCCTCTCCCTTTTGCAAAATCTTGGTTACGTGCAAACACACTGGCCACGGCTTCTGATCATCCCATCTACAATATCTCTGTCCCACAAAAAGTTCCTCTTTCAAAAATTTCTGAAGACGTCATTACTTGTAATTTGGTCCCCCCCCCCAACCAAAAATCCTGGCTACACCTAGGCCCCTGGTCGTACATGCACTCTTGCAATTGGTTGTTTTCATGACAAAACAAAAATCTCTAAGAAATTTTTTCGATTGGATTATTATTTACCACTAAAATATAGCACGAGGCAATGAACCTTACTTCCCTCTACTTGGGCCAAATCACTTACACTTAACTTGAGAGTAGAAGGAGGATTGTACAATTTAATTTTTTCAACTGGCTTTCAAATGTTGATAATCTAGTTCTTTGAAATGGCTCTGAACACGCGCGAAATGTGATCCAATGGCATTAAAAGAGCTTTCTTTTTCCCAAAATATCCCAGCGCCTCCATAGCCTCCGGAAGCTGGGGGCTCGTTCCTCAGACCCCCCGTCTTTGAAACGATTGAGTTATACTAGTTTACTCAACACGTCTCCCAATTTAGACATTTTAGCTTTTTAACTCTTGGCAAACCAGGCCACAGCTTCTCATCTTCTTTGTAGCACAAAAAGATCTACGATACATTTGTTCTACGATATCTTTGTTCCACAAAAATTTTCTCATTTAAAAATTTCTGATGACGTCATTGCATGTGATTTGTGGTTTGGGCCCTTCCAATCTAAAATCTTGGCTACGCCTATGGTCAACAGCAGGATAAAAATTAATCGCTGCAGTTTCATGGCATTCACAAGAAGGAATTCCAGTTTTAGTTTATTTCTATAATTTACTTGTCTTCAGAAGATGTCAACTACTCAAAAATACTTGAAACGATTTTGCTGTATAAAAGAAAACACACATAAAAAAACGTGAAATTTGTTCCTCCTTGCAGTTCATCTCTACACTAGTTAGGCCTAATCGTTAACCATTCAAGTGAATGTTAAAGAAATAATAGCAAGGAGGAGTCTAAGACACAAAGCTCGAGGCCGAGGCCAAGGACACAAAACAATCCGAGGCCAAGGACCAACCCTCTCGAGGCCAAGGACAGGAATGCTCGAGGCTAAGGCCAAGGACACAACGCGTAAGTGTTTTCCAAAAAAAAAAGGTCTTCTTAAATTTACCGCGAGGTTTCTGGCGCGTTCTCCAAGACGAAGAAAAAAAAAGGTCATGACCTTGGCCCATTTATACAAATCAAGAAATAGAGCTGTCCTCGACCGCAAACAGGGCATTTTCGAGGACTTGTAAGCTTGGAGGCCAAGGCCAAGGACTTTACTATCGAGGTCAAGGACTTTACTATCGAGGCCAAGGCCAAGGACTTCAAAATGTGTTCTCGAGGACGTCGTCGAGGACTCCACCTCTGAAAAATAGCAATGCTATTCAAGATAAAATTAATGTTTTTTTTTCCTAAGTCACAGAAAAATTTGTACTGTTTTTGCCTAAGTCTCTTTGCCATCGAGTGGGATGTTTTCAAGCAAAATCACATAGATCATCGTTGATATAATCATTTTGAAGTATTTTTGCCAAATTTTGGTAACGATACGTTATTTCACTGAAAAATCAGAAAGTTTTTTTCGTTTTTCTCAATACTCAAAAAAACGACTTAGACATTTTTTTATTAGGATGACGACAATCTCGTTAAACCCAAACCCTACAGGAACCAACCAAATTGGGGATTTTCTAGGCCTATACCCAGTGATGTAAAGTAGCGAAATACGTTGACTTGAGTAGATTACTCAAGTAGTTTTTTCCGGTAACGAGTATTTTTTTGAGTAGTTTTTTTGTGGCTAATTTTAATTTTATTTGCTTGTTTTTAGTGTGAAGTAACGTTAGTTAAGTAGTAGTTTGATTCAGAAAAGTAGAAAGTACTGTAATTTTTAATTAGAACCACGAATGAATTCTGCAGAACGGTTGATTTTTATACCGGAAATTGCTCAATTCAACCAAGCTATTTATGCTCCTTTTTTGGCTGGTAACTCTTGTGTCAAAGGACCGCCACAGCGACTGTTGCAATGCCTTTTTTCTACGCGCGCGAGCTTTTAGCTCTCATCAGCAGCCCTCAGCATATCTAACCATGCTGATGAGAGCTAAAAGCTCAAAACAGCGCTGTCCAGCTCCGTGCATCAATGACTCGAGCTGCTTGCGGCTGCAGGGTTGGTGGTTGATCCGGCCACCTAAACTGCCAGTGGAAGTTGTTCTGACTTCCCAGGAGTCGACCACGAAGGACGTCAAGCTTGTACGGTTTTGTTTCCGTTTTCATACCCGAAAAGAGCCCAAACCATGGCCCGAACCAAATTAATTTAAGGCTGCTTTTTCAGTCACGTAGCGGTTTTCGCAATCAGTAACGAAACTTCAGCCATGTGTCAACAAGTTTCCACATCGTGATCACATGATGTGCACTGCGGGAGATTAACGCGAAAATTATCGCGAAAACAACTGCAGGCTCGAATTGAGCAAGAACTCTTTAGTTTTGCTTGCACTTTGTTTTTCAGTAGTTCATCGCACTTCTTTTAATGTGACCGTTCACGCATGCATAAGGTTTCGTTCCTCGTCGTCAAAAACTTGAACCAAAGTTCTAAATTCAGAAATGCACATTGTGGATTTTTAAAACCAGGGCGGTCGCCAGAGGTCATACGGGGAGGGGTAACATTTCGACTCCGTTAAAATTTTCCTAAGGCCCGCCTAAGCAATGCGTCTGGTTAGGCTCCGTTAGCTACCCTGATCCAAACACTCTAATTCAATCTTCCAAAAAACCTTTCCTCAAAAAAAGTCGACTAGAAGCCAGACCCGTATAGTCTTGAACATGCACATAGTAGCACAAAACTACCTTAATGTTTACACCTTGATAAAAAATGTTTTTAATTTAACATGCTGACAGTTCATCTAGAGATAGAAGTCTAACCTAATGAATTGCTTTCAAAAAGTTGTGGTAAAGGGAGTTTATTTTACTGTAATGCTTTCACGTTTAAATAACATCATCATTAATATCTTCAAGCAAAATTATTGCATCAGTACCATTTGAACGTACAGAAAACTATAAACTTCGTATGCTACCTATATAAGTACAAATTATGGAGTCACTAGCCAAGCATCCCTCTACCCCTCAATAATACAAGGAAAAAAAAAATTTTTTTTCGAGGTATCAGTGATGAGAAGTAAACAACAAGCACAAATGCAGAGTAGGATATCAACCTTATCCCGAACATTTTTTGGCCAAATGTAATTTCAGGTATCAGTTTTAAAACCAAATTTTCAACCGTGTTGAATCACAATTTCTTATTCATTAAAAACAAAGGCAAGTGTCTATTGAAAAAAATAAATATGAAAATTGTTTCTCGGCATTTTTTTTTTGTCAATTTACAAATTAATCTTATTTGCAAAGAAATATTTAATTCATTGTTTATGCACACCAAATTTGCAACAGTACGTACTTATTTTTTGTGTTGAATGACTTATATTCGACTGTTTTTTAAAAACAACTTTTAAGATTTGCAGTTGATTACATTAATAAAAAGTAAACAATTATTTAAACTTTTGAAGTTTAAAAAATATTTTGGACACAAAATGACGTCATCAAGCGCTTGGGCTACGTCACCTTTTTGACATAGGCAGTTCGTAATACATTACGAAGCATTTAGCATGCTAAGTTTGCGTCATCTCGGTTGACGTCACTATGGCAAAACGACTCATTTTCAATAAAAATGGGAAAAAGTAACTGATGTTGTTATGATGACGTCATCACAACAAAATACACTATCGAAATATACGACGTAATGAAACTCTATTTTATAGGAGCTATTTTGACAAACTTCTTTTATACAATGGGAAGAAAACGCCGTCATACCTAATTCATAAATCGAAGGTCATGGGAGCTCTAAATTTTGCAGCAAAATTGTTTTTCAACTAAATTTCAACAGGAAAAATGGTTTCAAGTTAATGACGTCATCATAATAACGTTACCGATACTTTTTGGCAATTTAAGTTAACCGTGGACCAAAAACTACCCAAATTTTGCTGAAGTGGCTCCGACAAACCCTGAAGTTGAGGCACTGTGTTGTAACCAGCGGCTTCACATTTTTAGAGGTTATTTGTGAAGAAATTTGACCCAAGTCAACTTTGTTCAAAAAAAACGTTTTTTCGTGAGTAAAATAGGATTAAGCTGACACCAAACTTCACCGTAAGCAAAATTTAATCTTGAATCTCCCACGACTTCCTATTTAAGTATTAAATTGGCAATCAAAATATTTTTCGTGCGAGAATAGAAATAAAGATTTGATTTACATTTAAAAAATCTGAATATTTAAATTAAAACAAAAAAACTTTTAGAAACATTAAACACAAAACGTCTGATTCAGTTGCAGTCACAAAACGTCTAATTCAGTTGCAGTGCTTCTGTCTTGCTGGAAGATCTTTTTTCAAGAACTTTGTGCTTCAGTCGAAACTCAAAAACGGCTGAAAACATAAAAAATGCAACCAAATTAAATCTTTCATTATACTTGCTGTATTACGCCGAGCGTGTAACGAGTTTGCGAGGCCAATCTCTCGTCATTGCGCCCGAGCAACACAGCTTCTTTCGAAGAAATGTGGCAGCGGTGGCGAGCTGTTGACAACATTGTGTCCGATGTGATTACCGAAGATTTGAACCCGGCATCTTTCATTCCAGAGACGTCGAACGCGTTACAGCACGACCAATTTGATTGATTTGATTCAAACAGTCTATTCAATTCTATTGATCTCATTTCATACTAAATCAAAAAAAAAACTCTTATTTTTAAAACATAAAATAAAAATATGCAGATAGTTACAGGTAGCTTTTCATTTATGCCTGGCAGTCAACCATTTTTGTTTTTTTCACTACTTTCTTCTCATTTAACTTCTGAATCGGAAGTCGTAGGAGTGCCAGACTTTGCATACGGATTAGCTTTGATCTACTAAAAAGGTTTGGAGGTAATCACATCATCAGTAACTTCATAACTATTTTTTAGTTTGGACAAAAAGCCGTGATCATTGATTACGCTTTAGCTACAATGTTTGTTGGCGAATTCAAGTTCAGCCAAATAATAGTCATGAACAGCAAGACTAAAGTCATTCTAAGGATTTATTTACAATCAAAAATACAAACGTTTTTGCCTTTCATCAGGACTCTGCAGGTATTAGTTAAATTATAGCCATGTAAAATTCAGACTAACTTGAAAGAATGAAATACAAAATCTAGCAATATCAAGGCTTCGAGTCACCGGGCGTTAAATTTTGTATTTCACTTGATTTTGCATTTCATTTTTTCCAGTTATTTATTGCTATTATTTGGCTAAATAGAATTTCCACTTTTCCAATGTTATAATTCAAGTTAAGTTGTTTCATGCTGTGTTGATTTCTATCACGATTTTCAACCAGAAATGCTATTCAAATTTTGCAGGAACCTGTTCTCTAAACTCAGTGACTGGTTCATTCGAGCCAAAACCGCAAAATATCTAAGCAAACAACTTTTAACAATCGGTTCTCCAAAGTTAAGGACCGGTTCGCGCGAACCGGTTAAATAGCACCATTAGGTACATACATTACTCGCTGCAACTATTAGCGTAGTTAAACGGGCATTAACTCAATTTAATTTCAAAATTCATAAGCTCATTTTGACGTCATCAAGACGCGCATGTTTTCAATGCAGTACTAAAATGACCCAATCTAGTACCGTAGAAGCTTCTAGTAAATCTGCTAAATCATAACTTTTATGAACAACAAAAGCTCCAGAATAAGAATCGTAAAAACTAGATTTTTATTCTGAAACTTTTGTTGTTCATAAAATGACGTTTTTGTGTAGAAGATGAATTAAATTGGTCTTATAGTACTGTAATGCCTAAATTAGAGCATAAATTTGCTCAATAATTTTATTTAATTATCTGGTTTTCTGCACTTTTCAGTTAATTTAAAAAAAAATAAATCAAAACAAAAAGGAATCGAAAGCCAAAAACAAAAACTAAAACAAAACAAAAAAAGATCTTATATTAGCAAAAAAACGGTGCCAGAAAAGTGAAAAATAATGGTACCAAAAACTGAAAATAAACCATGCTAGAAAAGTGAAAATTGCTGCAGAAAAATGAAAAAAATGCTGCCAAAAAAGCGAAAAAATTAGTGCCAGAGAAGCGAAAAAAAGTGGTGCTAAAAAAAGTAAAAAAGCGGCGCTAGAAAAGCAAAAAAAAACGGTTATAGAAAAGAAAGGCCTTGTAAGAAAAAAAACATTACTTACCGACCAATAATCCTGTAACTAGAATCCAAGCCATAAGCATATAAATTTTTGTTCGGACACAGAGAAGAGTGCTAATTGCGAATTGTATTCCAAACCCAAGCCCAAACGTGATGACTAAAATGTTATATGAAATTTCCTTTGTCTTATAAAAATTGCTGCTGTAGATATCTGAAAAATCAATATGTAAATACAATGTTGTTTTTTTTTCTAAATTTCTGAATTTATGTTCTAAATTTTATGAAAATTTTTCTCTTAAAAAAAAAATCAAATTGTGTTTAGTTTTTTTTTTTTGTCTAACAAAATGAACCATGTTTAGTCTTCATGAAGGACGACAGTTACATAAACCATAAGACTAATTTGAAATCAATAACCTTACCAGATTCATATTACTTATTCTACGGTTTGGGCGTTTTTCTTGATTTCGCCTTTTTACTGTTCGAAAATTTTATTTTGACACCACCAATTAAAGCCTTACTTGAAGCAATCATTCCCGGCGTAGAATTATAAATTCCTAGCAATCCAAAGAAGACATAAACTATCCATGTTGTTTCTGAAGTTGGCTCCCAGAAAAGACAAAAAATATAAAGCGCCACATCAAAAACAATTTCAAAAATTATCAAAGGCAGTAATCCACGCTGTCCAAAAACTTTTCCAATCAGAAAAGCATTTATGGCGGCGGATAAAGCAAACATTATGACACAAATTCCAACCTGCAAAATATTATACTGATGTAATCTTTTCACTGGAAGTTTAAAACTTTTACGCTGATATAACAAGTATTACGTCCAAAAAATTCATGATAAGTTTTATCAAAAATTCAAAACGAAAAGCATTTTTTTCAAGTGGTTCTCCGTCACTTCAGTAACTTCAAACTTCCTTCATCAGCATTTAAATAGGCCAAAACATGAAATAGGAAACTAATCTAATCACCTACAACTTGTTTGTTGCCTATCTGCTTTTGTCGGCAGCGTGGTCGAGAGAATAAAGGCGTCGTTTTAAAACGATCCTGATCGCATGATCTGGGTTCAACTCGCACCCTGGTAGCGTTTTTGGATAAGGCGCTTTACGATATTTATCTCAGCTTGGAGGCTTCGAACAAGCAGCAAATCAGTGGACAAGAATATACGAAAAAATGCACAAAATACATTGAATCAATATATATACTAAGCAGATGTGGATTTTTTCATGTACAAAAGAGTCAACGCAATGAAAAGTGTGCGGATCGTCCAATCACAGGGTGAGCCCAAAAGCTGTGCAGTTTTGATTTGCCATGTTTTTTACAGTTGATGAAATTCTCTTGCACATTTTTTTGCTGAGGTAAGTTAGAACTGAAAGTTTTGGCAGTTAAAAGCATTTGTAAACTGTCTAGTTTTTTTCCTCGAATCCCCATTCCCTATAGTACTTGACAAAATGTTTGATTCAAGCCCACGCTGCTGAATGACTCCTGCTCAATATTGAAATTGAAAATTGCCAATAACGCGTTTTAACATGTCTTCCGAAATTCTCTCGATGTTGTCCTTCGTCCTTCATTTTCTCAATTGTTGGAGGATTGGGGTGTGCAGCAGGAGAAAATGGTATCTTTGATCCTTTTTATTTTTTAAAGATGATGGACAAATAGTCACAGTTAACTCGGAACGGTACATGACATGCTGAGGAGAAGCTTTATTCCAGCCATATAGAGGAAGGGGGCAGTTGACATGAACACAATTGTTTTCAAAAGCATGGAGCTCCTACTCATTATTCCAACCGCAAAATTTGTAGTACCCGGGTACCTGAGAAAGTACTTTTCAGGGGACAACTTTATTTCGAGAAAAACTGACAATCCATTGCCTCCGTAATCCCCTGATCTCAACTACTCCCCAGATTACTTCCTCTCTGGTTACTTTAATATGGGGTTTAGAAGGAATATTCTCCAACAATACAGAGACTGAAGGATAACATCAAACGCAAATTAAGGAGAATTCCGGCAGACTTGTTGGAGCGAGTTATTGACGGTTTTAATATTAGGCTGGCAGGAATCATCCAGCTGCATGGGAATCGGGTCAAATGTTTTATTAGTCTCTAGGGATTCGAGGAAAAAAACTGGACATTTTGCAAATGTCTTTACCTGCTAAAATTTTTAGTGATACCTCACCTCTGGAAAAAATTTGCAAGAAAATTTCATTAACTGTGGAAAATACGACTAATCAAAACTGCACAGTTTTTCTGTAGGCTTGTGGCCCACCATAGCTAGCGTGTAACACTGGCCGGCGACAGAATAATAAATATGCACTTTGCAACAAACAACTTCTGAACAATGCACAAAACTTACCAAATTGACGCCCAATATGCATGAAGCATAAGCTCGTGTAGCTTCAGATAAGACGAATCCGAGATTCAAGCCAAGGTAAATAGAATAAGGACTGATAATTAAAAGTTGATAGGGGTTTATCAATGTTGCAAACATGTCTTTGGTGGTTTCGTATGACATTTTCGCAATCTATTAACATTTTAAAAGTTGCTCTTTATCTTTTTTTAAACCCCTTTTGATGGTACTCTTTAAGTGGATAAGTTTGCTTTTTCGATCTGACATTTCAAAATGATATTTGCCTAATTTTCATTAGTTGTTCTGGCTCATTGCAAAAAGGTTTTTACTTAATCTCCTATTTGGGGGTGGTAAGCATGAGCCCCTTTTTGGACCCTAATGACCAACAACACTGCAAAGCTTTTGAATTTTAAACACAAAACTCCACAAATGCCAAGAGTGATACAATATTAAACAAAGCCTGTTAAATCAATGGGTATACTGAATAACAACCTCCTCGCTGTTGTGGCCCCGAACTAGTGCTAAGACTGTTTATTCTTATTGAATTTTATTTGTGACCTGAGATTTCTACACCAGTTGCAGTTCACTCTATTAACATATTCGTGGTAAGTAGCGTACAGAGGGGAGAGGGGGGCTACAGCCCCCCCCATTGGCCTGTCAACCAAAATGTAGAGTAAGAAAAATACCACATTTCTAGCACTTCTGAGACTGTTTTTTGCCCTGGAATTGACTAAAAAGTGATTTAAAGCACCTTTTGAAACATTTATTCAGGGGGGGAGCTGATTTATCAAAAATTAAAGTCACAAATCAACAAAAACTTTAAAAAATGCCTAAAAATAAACAATCAAATTTGATCGCTAGTGTAAAAACGCCAAACATACGTTTTATCAACAAATATATTACAAACTCAGGAAAAAGGGGGGAGGGGCTAATCAGTGTTAGTTAATTACCAATCCCTTCTCTCAAATATCTTTCCATTAGCCCCCATCAATTATTTTTCTTTTTGAAATACAGGCGAAATAGATTACTCAGTGTGAGTTTTATTGAATAATAGGATTTTATGATTTACCAGCATGTAAACAAGAGAACTGCAATGTTATCATTAGCCACTTTCCAAATAGCCCATTTATGCTACCAGTTGAGTCATAATGCGCTGCCAATTTCTCTGCCACGTTTTAAAAGCATTATTTTTTATTGAAATAGCTCTAAAATTAAGTTATTTTTGCAAAAAAATGCAAAATTTTCGAGCGCTGGGGGCTCCGCCCCCAAACCCCCGTGTCTCCGGCGGCTTTGCCCCCAGACCCCAGACCTTTGCCCCCAGACCCCCAAAACAGCCCTCCCCCATTGCGAATTTCTGGCTACGCGCCTGTTAGTCGTCGAGTAAAAAGAGCGTCTGCTACTAAAACGGTAGACCTGGGTTCGATTCCCGGTTGGATCAAACCAAAGACTATGGAAATTGATATTCACGGCTTCCCGGCGTGACGTTCAGCATAGAAAAGGACAGTATGAAGCCTCCACCGTCCGTGGTAGACAGGGGGCAGCTTGACTCGAAGACCGAAAGGTCCCTTGGTTGTCTTGGCTTCGGAAACTTGGTAAACAAATGCGTAATTGCAATTACAGTTTTATTTTCGCAAACCTGCGGGGAATATTTCATGTTGGATTAAAACGTTTAAAATTGTAGGCTTGCTATGAAATCAAATGAGGTTCAACACAAAAATGAAAAGCAAAATACTAACTTTTCTTAACGTTTTTCTTTCGGTGTCACTTTCCTTCAGTTCGGAATCATCTGTCTGGTTGCATTCCGAGAACGAAATTTCTGGCAACAGAACAATATGGCAAACTAGTCCTAAGACCATCATGAGCAAGAAACAACCAGTTAGAACGTACAAAGTAATTTGGTTGGTGGGTACATACTGGTTTAAAGATTCATCAACAATTTCAGCATTTTGACAGTCATTTGCACCACAGTATTGGTATTGGTTTGCCACAAAAGACGAGGTAATATTTTCCACAATAAACGTAGGTGCAGTTGTAGTGCTGAGATTCTGGGAAGTGTACCAGTCTGTGGTTGAAAAATTACTGTCGTTTTGACCGATAGGAGGTGCAACCGGAACAACTTCAACAAAGTTGACGAGGTGCAGAACAAGAGTGACGATTGCACTACCTACAACCTAGAAAAAAAAATACAGTGTACACGAGAGTAAAACAAACAAACAAACAAACTCGGTTTAAGAGCAACACAAGCTTTGGTAATATCTAAAAGGGTAAAAAATTCCAGAAATTGTGATAACAATTTTGCCGTAATTAAAACAAAAAATGAAAAGTTAAAATTTTAATAATATTTCACCTGATTTAACTCATATGTCCCATAAAAAATGCCATTAAATTCCATAATACATTGGTCCTCTGATTTGGTGGAAAAACGGTAAAATTTCTTTGCAAAATAAACCATAATAACACAGGATGATGGCCAGAAAATTGCTTCCGAGAAACTTGAAGTGATTGCCCCAATAATCAAAAGTACCTTATCTAAATAAGTCAAGACAGAAAATAATAAAGTTCGTTGTTACTTTTTTAGAATTGCAACTAAAGCAAATAACACTCAATGCGTAGTTAGGAAAATGTACTGCTTTTTTTAATTTAATTTTTAATTGGCAACACAGAAAAATTTCTGAGAAAAAATTTAATCATATTTTAAGAAAGGAAGGTCCCAGAAAGCCCAAATTTGGCGATGATATAGTCTTAATATTTTTGTGAACCTTAAAGAAAAAACTGAGTTGAAAACCCTCCGACTTGAAAGCTTTTTTAACCAGGGTTTCCATACAGTGTTTTCTGGGACAGTCCCGTTTTTAATTTTAAAGCCTAGCTTCGGTACCCCTGCTGTTAACCATTTTCTACATTAATTTAAAAGAAGAAGGATAAAACAATGTCGATCAACAAGCATGTCGATGATCATCAAAATTGATCATTGACATGCTTGTTGATCGACATTGTTTTATCCTTCTTTATTTGATTAGCTATGGTTCCCCGCCCGGAGGTGCGATATCTCTGGTACCCTTGTGGTTCCCTTGATGGTTTTTAATTTAAAACAAAAAACTTACTTGAAAACATGTTGACTAGAACGTAGACGATGTAAAGGCAATCCCCCAGAATGAGAGCTTTTCGTGGTCCAATCACTCTCAATATAAGAGGTGCAAGAAAAAGATTTATGAGTACTTGAAGAGCGTAGGTAATGGTCGTTATTTTGGCTCCTATACATGTAAATCATAAAAAATTTTACTATCAAATAAATAGAACAAAGAGAACCAAAGGGCAACCCAAATATGGCTGGCAAATATTATTTGTTGACTGTAGTAAGCATATGCAATGCATAAGTTTGGAGTTTTTAATAATGGATCTTTCTACTAAAAAAAAACAGACTTTAAAAAGATCCACGAAAAAATTTTTTACTAGTTTTCAAAAAAAAAAAGAAAACGTAATATGCAGTAAGCAAATGAAACCATGGGCGGCGAAATAATCATTAATGGAATTTTTGGAATAAAATTTCGAAAGTGCAGACAAAGAACAAACGCCCAAAATTTCGAAGTAATAAGTGAATAGAAATATTTTTACGCCAATCGTGAAATCATCCTATAACACTGCCCTTTTCAAATTTTTAATCGTGCAGATTAAAGTATTTTCCACCAATTGGATTCTATCTAAACTTACCTAATCCACCTTCCACATGAATACTGGTCTGGAGGAGTAAGTAGCTGTTGTAACCGGCATAGAGCAGCAAAACCCCGATCATTAACGCCCAGTATCTTCTTTTTATTTGGTTTCTTTTCTTTCGATTAGATTTAGTCTTCGGAAGATCCAACATCTTGCTTTCAAGAGCTTTACCAGCCAAGAAATCACCCTTAAATGCTACTTCTGTGGACATGATAACATAGGCTAAAATAGTTTATCGTCAGAAAACGTTGCAATCAATTTCTGAAAGTGATCAAAATATAAACGTCAACACTTTTCGTTTGAAAACTTACAAACAACATTTCACGTGTTTGCAGTCGCTTTTTAGACCCGGGTCTTTATCCCAGTCCCCTGTTTATTGCCTATTCAATCCAGGAAAGTGACAAATTACGAAATAGCCGTGCCAATCAAGAAGTTGAAACGTCTCCTAAAGAGATTATTACTATAAACTTTTTGACTGGTTCTTTAGTAGTTGGCTTTTTTGGTATGACTCAGCATTGATGAGCCACCGGAACAGAAAACTGGGCCGGAAAAGTGAACATGTTAAAACGGCAAATATCGTTCTTCCGACTGCACGCTATTTAAATTTGAGTGAAGCAGATATGAAATTCAGATAATAAGACCTGTAAATCAAAATTGCAGAGAATCCTTTACACGTCACACTAGAATGTTGTAAGAGCAGACTTTGTTCTTCGTAAATTTTTGTTTATTGCTAGAGCTTTGATCCATGTTTTGGGGTCTTCTCGTCCATTGGGTTTCACCGCATTGTGTCACTTTCCACCTCCATCTTCCAGAAAAACAAATCGAATAACAATTCATATTTTAAAAGTTTTACTCCTGATATGTTTATAGATGAAACTATATACGTACTCTTGATGAAATTAACCTCACTCGAAACGTTGCAAAAAACTGTGCTATAGAACTTTTTTCAAATTACTCTAAAGTCATTAAAATGCAATTTTAGGATTTCTTTTTATAAAAGTCTCCTATTCGAAACATATCTGATGTGCTCTGCTGGTGACTGTTCGCACTACTAATAAATTATGTATTACAAGCCATTTATGCTCCGCGATTGATTTACTCTAAGTTACAATTTACCGGAGATAGGTACTACCGTTGAAAGATTAATATGCTTCGCTTTTTTACAGCTGTATACAAAGTTATTGGGCGATGATTGATTGCAAATTGCTGATGACATTTGACCTAAGAGAGCATGTTTTTTCAATGATAAATGTATGCATTTTTGATATCAAAAAGAAACCAAAACTTTATGTTGGAGTAATCAAAGCCATATAGGCACCAAATGCTACATTATATACTCGCTCTTATATCGTATGAAGAGCTTATCTGCTGAAACGTTGGGGGGGGGGGCAGCAAAATTTTAATAGTTTTTAGAAATTTTTCTTTGTGTTTGTAATACTTGGGAACACAAACATGCTGCAAGGCAGAGTTTGATTAGCTGAAAATGACTATCAATTTCGTAAACTATGGTTCGATTCCGGGTCAGGTCAAATTTTATACTTCAAAAGCTCAAATTCAGAGATGGGCATAAATACCATTATATCAAAACCGCAACGTAACAAAGCACAACGATCTTTTCAAACTGTAAAAGTGCTGCGCAAAATGCGCAATTTAAATTTAATTTCTGAAACGCAGCGCAACTTTCGCAATGAACTTTTTGATTCAGTTGAAGCACAAGGCAATTACGCTACTGCCGAATGGCATTTTCGTACAAGTTGAAGCGCAACCTAACTTCCGCAAATGAAATTTCACAACACAAAGCAAATACCGCATTTTTTGAAATTTTTGACAGAAAAAGAGTAAATAATTTGCTAAAGAAGGCCAACATTTAATCAATATTGCGATCGAAATGGAACAAAATCAAGTTCAATACATAAAATTGCGCTATTAACCGAAAAAAGTTTTGAAAGCGCCGAGCAATTAAAGCTAAACAAATTTTAAAGACTTTAGTCCCAACGCAACTTCCGCAATGGTGGAGATTGCTGAAGTTGCGCTTCAAATTGCGCTTTTCCCACCTCCGGTCAAATTATATACCTCAAAAATCAGCACCAAAATGGACAGTGTGAAGCCTCAGCCAGACTATCACGTGTAGTGCTGTAGACAAATTTGGGCAGGTAGCACCCGTCTGGCTCAAAAACTGCAATAAATTTCCTATCGCTCTTTCCTGCTCAAAGCGAATTACAAGCAACTTCACAAGCTAAGATGTTTCATTAATCTTAATTTAGGCGACTTCTTTCTCATAAAATCTTTTCAGTGAAAGAATTTAGCTTGAACTGCTGCGAGAAAAGCTCAAAAATCTAAGGAGATACTGAATACAATTTTTGAAATAAGTGGCAGGTACGCGATAGAAAATGGGGTTCACGTTGGGTAAAAGGGATTTTTAGACTTTTCGTTGCTGTTGTCTTTTTCGAATGGTGCAACTTTTCAATTGCTGTAGTTTCTCAGCGGGTTACTGAGCTGTGTTTGAACCGAAGGAAATTTTACGCGTCTGATTACTGCTGAAGTTGCAACTTTGAACTAATTTAATTTTTGCTTAATCCTCAAGGGTTACCGATCTCTTGCAAAATATAAAAACACGCGGAGAAAATAAGGAAAGGTAGCGTGTGGAGCATGGTATTTGTAGCATGTTCTTGGCTAGAAATACTGGATTCGGTTCTCACCACGTCTTATCAAAACGATAAAAAAAAAATGTGTACTTCAAAAAAAATCACAAGCTCTGTGCTGGCATCTGAGGTAAGCAGGGTTTCCACTGGACCGTAAGATCCGGAATCGGTTTCCAGACTTGTCAAATTAGATAGCTGCGTATAGGCTTTCATAAAACAAACTTATATTTATTGGAGGCACATTTTCACAAATACTGATCAAACTTTAGACAAAAATGGGCAAAATGATCTATTCAGTTTCAAATTGTAAAAAGCTTATAGATAAGAAATTCTTTGGCCTTGTTCTTCCCCATTTTTAGTTCATATCCAGTAGTTTATCCTGCTTGTGGGAGGACTTTTTGCAGGTTGCTTTGTGTCGAAAATAAATATCAAATACAGCAAAACGCACAGGCGTAGCCAGGATTTTTAGTCAGGGGGGGGACCCAAAACACAAATCACACGCAATGACGTCATCATAAATTTTCGTAAAAGAAACTTTTTACGGGACAAAGATATTATAGATTGGAAGATCAAAAACCGTGGCCTGTGTTTGGCACTTAACCTGGATTTTGCCATACGGAGAAGATTTACCCCCCCCAAAAGTGCAAACTGGGAGACGTATTCAGCAAACTAGTGTAACTCAAATGTATCACAGACGAGGGTCTGGGGGCGGAGCTTTAATCCGCCGGAGGCTATGGGGGTCATGGGGCAAAGCCCCCAGCCGCTGGGTGTTATTTTGTATTTTTTTGTAAAAACTAGCTGATTTAATACCATTGGATCACAATTCTCACGTGTTTAAAGCCATTCGAGAGAACTAGACTTTTAGCATTTTAAAGCCAATTGAAAACATTAAATTGTTAACTTCTTCTTTTACTAACAATTTAAGTCCAAAACACGCTTAAAATCTTGCATTTTGGGGTTAAATTTTGTAAGTGATTTGGCCCAAGTGGGGGAAAGCAAGGTACATTGCCCTACTGCAAAATTTTATCAGCAAATAAAAATCCAATCGAAAATTTTTCTTAGAGGTTTTTGTTTTGTCGTAAAAATAACCAGTTGTAGGAGTACAAGTACGACCAGGGGCCCCTGAATTTAAATTCAATCATTTCATTCATTTGTTCAATGAGCATTTCCTCTAGCTAATTTTTTTTTCAAGACTGTTTTGTCGCGTGAAAACTGGCTAGGTGGAAGTAGATTGTTATTTAAAAATGATACAATAGATGGCTACATCTACTAACCATATTATTGCCCCGGCCGGATTTACATTGAGCGGGGCCCTTGGCCTTTTGCAGATTTTGCAACATCTTTCTGCCAAATATAGGTGAAGACCCCCAAAAAATTCTCATTATCTGAACGGGGGCCCTAGCTAATACTGTGCCGTATTATGTTACATCCGTCCCTGGTTATTGCATTACATTCATAAAAAGGTTAGTTGAGACCCCGAGATAGCAACTGTTAGGACAAAAACTCTCATATTCTACCGGGTCATACATTTATACTCTCATTGCCCTGGCCTCTTGCCCCCACTGGCTACGCCTATGGCTGAAAGTAATATTAACATCGGCCGATATGAGTTCAAAGATCAGTAGCTCACCTAAGTTTCAAAATGGAATGTCAGCACTCAAAGCTTATACCAATCAGTTGGCTTAGAATAATAGTGCGTTCACTTTTGAATTGTATTAGATTTGGGTTTATTTCTAATTGCGTTACAACAAGGACATTGAAATTGATGACCTAATTTTTGTTGATGCGCTAATTTTTATTGTACACATCTTTTTTGTTTGACCTTCAACATTAAAAAACGAAAAAATGTAAAGTTTTTCATCATCTTGAATGGTATAGACAGAATACAGAATACGAGAATTTGTCAATATTAAATAAATCGATAACTTAAGCTAAATTATACTATTTTATCACAAAGCTTTTTTCTTCGACTCGACCGTTCAGAGTTTCAATATTCATGAGTAAACAGAACGGTGCTATATACTAAAACAATCAACGCGGTTTCGATTCCCGTTTGATTGAAATCAAAAACTAGAAACATTTGTCCCTGCTTGGCGTTCAGCGTTGAAAGAAACAGTGTGAAACCTCAATCGCGTGTGGTAGATTGTTTGTAGATTGGTAGATTGTGCATGGTAGATTGCTGCAGACAGTTTGACTTGAAGACCGAAAGGTCCCTCGCTGTTTCCTGGCCAAGATTACTTGGCAAATAAAGATAAAATAACAAATACAACTTTTTCTTTAGTGCAATACCAATAGATTCCTAAAAGCTCATGGGTAAAAGAAAAATTCCACACTTTTTGTTTTGTTTTTGAAATGGCTAAAAAAGAAGAAAATTAAAGAGAATTAATAACCAGACCAAAACACGATGAAAGAAAAGTAAATAATGAAAAGAATATAAGTCCTAGACGTAAATGAATTAAGGATGCGGAAGTGGCAAACTTATTTGCGTTTTCTGTTTGAACTTCATATCAAATCGATAACGGATTCCAACTTTTGCTTCCGCTCTTGCCGAAGTTTTTTAAGCAGCTTCAAACATTTCAGTTGCCGTTTCCTATCCGTTTTTCAAATTTTTTTGAACTACATGGTCCATTGTGAACTTCACCAATGCGTATTGTGTTTCACCATAAACGTTAAGCATTTAAACACAAAATCAGTGCTGTCGTCGAAAGCAGCTCGACTCATTCATTACTGAGCAGTGAGGGTTGCTTGACTTATTTTGAAAGGGTAAACTCGGGTGGGCTCCGCCAGCTAAACCACGCCAATTTCTCAATGATTAGCGATAACTCCACGCAGAAACTCGGCCCCGAGATTTGACCGAATCGCGGTGAAGATCTTTTTTGATTTTTACGTCAATTTCGGCCAAAAATTAACACTTTTCAGAGCCTCTACCTTAAAGTATTTGAAGTTTACTTCTTACAGCGGAGCTTCCGGAGTTTATCCACCTTAATTGTTTGAACGGCAGCACTACACAAAATATATTCTTTTTGAACTCAGTTTTTTTACACTACAAGGCTGTTTACAAAGAAAGTTTTAGATAGATGGACTTAACGTCTCGTGTTCTATGCAAAGTGCTTCTGCTTCCCATTTTTCCAAGACCGAAGAGCTTTCGTTTTCAAAGAATAAAATTGTTTTCTCCTTCGATTTCTTCAAATACAAATCGTTGCGTCTTTTTGTCTCCAGCTTGTGCTTCCGTTTTCATGGCCGAAAAAAAAAACGAACATGGCCTGAACCAAATTTAACATGTTCAAACATTGTTCAAAACAAAGCTTAAACCAAAGTTCTAAATTATAAAACACACATTGTGCATTTTTGAAACCAGTACGATTAGACGGAAAATGGGTTAACATTTCTACCAGGCAAGGCGCCACGGGGAGGTTCCGGGGCGGTGCCCCCCCCAAATCACTGTTTGTATTCACCCAAACGAGAATTGTGTCCAAAGAAATTAACAGGCTCGGTGCTACTGGAGTGCAGTTCGAGGCCAGAGACTCCCAAAATACTGATTCTCGCGCTTTTTTGAGATAAAACCTTTTTCTTTTTTTTTTGGTCTTCACCTCAAATTTCGTGAAAATTCGAGCATTTTTTGAGTTAAAGACCTTTTTTTTGGTCTTTACCCCAGATTTCGTCGAATTTCGCAATGAACACGTTTGCTTTTTGGTTCACACTCTCGAATTCAAAGAATCAAAGTTTCTGTGCTCCCCCAAAATCTGTTTATGCCCCCTCAGTCACGCTATCCTGGCGCTAAGCCCGATTTTGACTCCGTCAAAATTTTTCTATGCCCTGCCTAAGCAATGCGTCTGATTAGAGCCCTGTTAGCTACCCTGATCCAAACACTTTCACTCAATTTTCCTAAATAACCCCTCCTCGAAAAAGTCCACTAGAAGCCAGATCTGCAGAGTTTTGAACCACTTCATGAAACACATAGTTGCATAAAACAACTCTAATAATAACACCTTGATAATTTTTTATAAATTTAACATGCTGACTGTTCATCTAAATATAGAAGTCTGATCTAATGAATTGATTTCAAAACGTTGTGGTAAAGGGAGTTTATTTTAATACATTCACGTTTAAATAACATCAAAATTAATATCTTCAAACAAAATTATTGCACCAGTACAACTTGAACAAACAGAAAACGATAAAGTTCGATATGCAATACATCTCAACAAATTACGCCATCTATATGATTACAAATTATGCAGTCAATAATCTACATCCTCCCAACCACAAAAATACCACAATAAATGAAAAAATTTTGAGGTATCCCAAACAAAAAATTTTGAGGTACCGGTGATGAAAAACAAATAATAAGCATGAATGTCGAGAGGGATATCAATCTAATCCCAAACATTTTTTGGCCAAGTCTAGTTGCAGGTATCAATTCTAAAACCAAATTTTCAACTGTGCTGGATCCCTGTTTCTGTTTTATAAGAACAAAGTCAAGCGTCTATTGAAAAATATGAAAATTATTTTTCGGCCATTTTTTTGTCATTTTGCAAGTTAATGTTCATTTGCAAAAGATCACTTCATTCGTTATTTATGCTCACCTAATTGGCAAAAATACGCAGTTAGTTTTTAAAATGAACCGACATGACTTATATTTGACTTCTTTTTTTTAGAGTAACTTTCAAGATTTGCAGTTGAGTACGTCCATAAAAAGTAAGCAATTTTCTTTACTTTTAAAGTTTAAGAATATTTTTGACATGATTGATTGCGCGCAAAATGATATCATCGAGAGCTTTGGCAACGTCACATTTTGACATAAGCAGTTTCTAACATATGAAGCATTTTACAAGCTAAGTTTGCGTGATCTCGGTTGACGTCACAATAGCAAAACGATTCATTTTTAATAAAAATGGTAACAATTAACTGACGTTGTTATGATGACGTCATCACTACAAAATACACTACCCAAATACACAATGTAATGAAACTCTATTTTACATGAGCCATTTTGACAAACTCGTTTTATTCAATGGAGTGAAAACGTCCTCATACCTAATTCATACATCAAACGTCATGGGAACACTAAATTTTTCAGCATGATAGGTTTTCACCTAAATTTTAACAGGAAAAATGGTTTAAGGCTAATGACGTCATCATAAAACATGACTTCATAGGTAGTTTAAGTTAATTGTGGTCCAAAAACTACTTAAATTTTGGTAAAGTGACAGTCAAACTCCAAAGTTAAGACACTTTCTTCCACGCCAGCGGCTCCATTTGTTTAAGCTTTGTTTGTGAATAAATTGACTGTATTTTTTATATTTTTAGCCGTTTAAATTAAATCCCAAGTCAACTTAGTTCAAAACGTGGAAGAGTTAAACATTTTAGCCTCCCTGTGTAAAACAGGATTAAGCTGACACCAAACTTCACCGCATGTAAAATTTAATTCTGTATCTCCCACGACTGCCTTTTTAGGTGTTAAATAAGCAAGCAGATACGCCCTCCTCCTTTTCCAAGCAAAAATAGAAACTAAGATTTGATCGACATTCGAAAATCTGAATATTTAACTTAAAGCAAAGAAAGTTTCAGAAACAATACACACAAAATGTCTAATTCAGTTCCAATTCTTCCGTCTTCCCGGAAGATCTTTTTTCAATGACTTTGTGCTTCAGTCGAAACTCAAAAACGGCTGAAAACATAAAAAATACGATAAAATTAAATCTTTCATTATACTCGTTGTCTTAGGCCGGCACCACACGATTTTTGCACAAGTTTTCTGTACAATTTGTTTGCATCAATAGTTTTGGAGATATCACATCTAGACGCTATTTTCTTGAAGAACTTCTTGCCAGACGAAAGCGTCTGATTTTTTCCGCAAAGAAATTGCCAAAGTCATCACTTGTATTTTTTTTTTTTTTTCGCTGCATAAGCGTTTACGCTGCTGTTTTGCATCGGCGATAGTAATATTATGCGCTTTATCGATTCATTGGCATTTCTCGTTTGCCAAAGTGATAAAAGCACGTTAGTAATAAATAGCAAATGAGGTCTGCCGCAAATTGCGTGCGGAGACTATGAAATTTTTTCGACCTGCAATGAAATGAACTGGATATATGAAAAATGTCAAAATAACTTTGCTTGTGTGGAAATCTTTAGCGTATAGGGTAGGTTTTTTCATGCTATGTTATCTATCACCAATAAAATATGCATTATATTGCATGATTGAGAAAGTAATATGAAACCAAGTACAGTATGTTCTTTCCGGTAATTGTGGTTGCAGAGGATTCAATCATTGGATGTCAGAGAAAATTGAAAGTTTATTATTTTTAAAGAAGAATAAGATCGTTTTTCTGTGGTTTCTAAAAATATCAGCGAGAAACAGGCGCATCGATTTCTACAAATCTTTGGGGATTCCAATTTAATAACCAGAGGTTTTTTTGGCAAAACCTTGCGAATTTTCTTTGCATTGTTTGTACATCGTAGGTTTTGTTTGCATTGTTTGTACGACGCAATAACACATATGATGCAGTTTTTTTGCTTTTATTTTGCGGTGGTATGCCGTTTAGGAGATGAGCGTAAGATATTTAGGAAGAAAAAAGAAAAATCTTCACCGCGGCCAAAAGTGGATAGGTGGGGATAAAAGGGTATCTTGAGATACACAACCGTGTGTATTATGATGTAGTATTTTTTAAATGCGACCTCTTTCACGCCAAACTTTTGGGGCGATTTTTGGACCCTAAATCCAATGTCACGCGACCTATTGTGTCGAAATTTAGTACAAGCAAACATCTTGTTATTCTGAAACTGCAGTAACTTTTTGGTTAAAAATATTTTGATTATTTCCAATGTACTGCTCTGCAGTGGCGTAGCTAGGGGGTCGACCCGCTTTTGATGACACTATTTTAGGGTGAAACCGTTTTATGATGATATAATTAAAATTTTTATGTAAAAATTCATAAAATAGCGGCAAAATTTCTTTAGCTAAAATAGCAGCAGATTCATATAAACTCTGTGAACAGATAAGCTTTTAAATCTACGTGAAAACGTCGTTGTAACAAAAATAAACTGTTTCTAGATACCGTGGTAAAAAAACAACTATTATGCACAAAAATACATCGATACCGGTATATTGCAATTAATGTAACTTTGTTTCAAAAATTAGAAAAATTTTTCAGCAGCGGGCTTTGCTCCGTATCTCCAATATTTTCTGAAAGAGGCCGCGGTTGGGTCAAAATTCTTGATGCACCTGTGTGCCAGGTTTTCCACTTTGAAAATTGTTCCGTCAAGCCTGCCCATACTATATTAAGAAATGACACCGTCCATTAAGTCCCCGCCTGGATGGCAGCATTTTTAGCGATGCCACAGCTGTTTCGTACTTGTTAGCGTTGCGACTTCTACTACTGAACTAAATAATCAACTTGGTTAACTAGAACTAATCTTTTTCCAAATAATTACTGGTAGCCTATTTTATCCTCAATGGTCCAACGGAGTGCCGTCGCCAGAGCAACCGAAGTGACGAAGCACAAGCCAAAAGTGGGGGGCACTAAAATAAACTGAACTTTTGCACGTATAAAAACTGATAATTTACGGCTACAAATTATGCGCTATTTTGGTAATTTTGTATTCATGTCTTTAAAAAGAGACATATAAGGCCGGCAGCGTTTTTTAGCTCGTTTCATATTCGGCCCCTATAATCACTTGAAAAATCTTTCTGCAGCAGTAAAGGCAACCAAAAGCGCAACCAGGACTTAGAAAAAAGGGAAGAGTTTTGAATCGAAAGCAAAATATTTTTGCAAAAAATTGACTGATTTAGGCTCCGTGCTGAACAATTTGACGCGCCTCAAGAGTATCACAGAGGGAGGCAGAGACTCCAGCCGCTGGGTGATTTTTGTGATTTTGCGGCAAAAACAGCAATTTTAACGCCATTTCAATCATATTTCGCACGTTTTTGAAGCCGCATGACTAACTACAAGAGTAAATTGCTGAAACTCAGAAGTCATTGAAAAAATTAGATTGCCTATTCCCTTTTGCTTCCTTTTACTCCAAATCAAGTCCAAAACAAGCTTAAACAATTGTGTTTTAGGGTTAAATCTTCTAAATGACTTTGCTAAAAGGGGTTGAATCCCCCTTAGCCCCTTTCCCTGGTTACGCAACTGACTACGACCTAAAAAAAACTTGAGTGTGCTCTAAAAAAGCTGTTTTTTGTTTAATGCTTTCACGTCTAGTTTCAGGTCATAATCAATAACGAAGTACCGGTACCGATTCTATACGCTTACATCCTTATTTCGCGACTCATCTGTAAAACCGGTTAAAAAGATGGATTATTTTCTCACATTTTTGTACAGCAGTTGGGGGCCAGCAGTTTTGAAAAGAATTGAAAAAACTACAAACAATATTTAAGTTTGAACATTATTATTCCTTTTTTCATTATTGCCTGTTGTCTTGTCGTTACGTGATGTTCCAAAAACGTGCTTTCAACAAACCGAAATGGGGGGGAGCACAAACAATGGTTAGAGGGCACGGCCCCCCTGCCCCCCGTAGCGACGGCCAGGCGCGTAGCCAGGATTTCGCAAAGGGGGGGGCTTTTTTGAGAGGTGAAAGCAACAGTAAATGAACTTGATCCAAACTTTCATCAGTCTTGAATCAGATTGAGACGGTTTTTCTGTCAAAATCAGGTGATCTCAAAATAAAAAAAAAAGGTCTTCACCAAAATGCAAACGGTTTTTCCGGCCGAATTTAGATGATCTCAAAAAAAAAAAAAAAAGGTCTTCACCAAAATTCAGTCACTTCTCCTGACCAACTTTGGGTGCGCTCCAGAAAAAAAACTACACTTTTCTGGTCCAAATAACAGCAAGTCCTTCGCAACTTTTGCTCCCCAATCCCGTTGGGAGGGGCTGTTTTCATTTTTGGAGCAAAAATCGTCCTTAAAAGCACTAAAAACGCGCTATTTTGCATACTTTTTAGGCGAATGGGGGGGGGGGGGGCGATAGCCCTACCCGCCCCCTCCTGGCTACGCTACTAGCGGAGTATTAGTTATTTTCTTCAATCAAGAAGCTTTTTGGTTCTGGTACAACAGTTAGATAACTAACTTTCTACTACGCACAAAACAGCAAAGGGAAAACGTTCTTTAGCCTACCTTCCTATTACGCTGCAAGTCTCAGCCTGCCCTCGCCCTCTGCGCCCTGCTATAACAGTCAGAACTTTCCTCATGTAGACTTCGTTAACTTTGTCAGAGACACCAGTCACAATGATGAGTTTGTGACGTACACACATAAAAATTGTGCAATACATTGGCTGAGTGATAACGCATACTTGTATATTGTGATTATTATTAATTTATTATGAAATCTTGGCCAAGCGCTGTGATATGCAGTTTTCTAGATTTTGAGCAAGAAAAATTTGACAAGACAGAAATGTTATTTTGTGAGTATGCATGATAAATAGCAAACATGTTCCACTTTTATTGGGGGGTCTTTTACTCTTTGGACCACTCCAATGCATATTTCTGGGGAAGTCCGGACCCCCTCCTCATTGAAAAATAAAAAGTTTGTTCTTGTTGCGAAGGTTTTTTTTGCGGTCACTTGTATTCGACTGATTCGATTGGACATAATCGAAGAGCAAGCGAGCCGTTACAGAAAAAGTCGCGCTGATTGGACGAATAGGTATATTCGAAGAACAAGTGAACCGTGGAGAATATGTAAAACTGTCAGTTTCCAGTCTTCTAAAAAAGAGTCTATGCTGGCAATTAGACGTTTTTATTTTATTTTTCCGTAATCCTTTTATCACACTTAACTTCTGAATTGAAAGGTGTAGGAGAGCCAAATGTTGCTTGCAGATTGGCTTTTATCTAGCTAAAAGAGTTAGGAGGTAATTACATGATCAGTGATTTCGTCACTAATTTTTATTTTGGACAAAAAAGCCATAATTTTTGATGACGTCAAAGCTACAGCCAATGTTTGTTGGCGTACTCAAGCTGGATTGTTTCATGCTGTGGTGATTTCTATTACTTGTTACCACCAGTGATGCTATTTACATTTTGGAGAAACCGGTTCTCTACACTCAGCAACCAGTTCGTTTGAGCTAAAAACGGTAGACATCTATGCAAACAACTTTTAACAATCGGTTCTCTAAATCTAGAAACCGGTTCGCGCGAACCGGTTGAATAGCACCGCTAGGGTACAAATATTACTCGCTACTGCTATTAGCGTAGTTAAACGGACACCAACGCAATTTAATTTCGAAATTCATAAGCTCATTCTGACGTCATCATGAAGCGCATGTTCTCAATGCTCTACAAAAATGACGCAATCCGGTAACATAGCAGCTTTAAGTAAATCTGTTAAACCACAACTTTTATGAACTACAAAAGTTCAGAATGGGAGTCTGAAAACGCTACGTCACAATGACATCATTGTGTATACGCTAAAGCGGCTACTTCAAATTGTAAAATGGTGCTATGGTGCCGTCGAAATTAAAGCCTAAATTAACGCAATAATTTTTTTTAATTGTCCGCTTTTCAGCGCTTTTTTGGTTCATTCTTAAAAAAATTGGAACAAAAAGAGGAATCAAAAACAAAAAACAAAAACCAAAAGAAAGCAAAAAACGATTCTAGAATAGCAAAAAAAATGGTACCAGAAAAGCTAAAGAAACGACGCCAGCAAAAAACTGAAAAATAACAGTGCTAGAAAAGTGGCATTGTTGCCGGAAAAATAAAAAAAAATGATGCCACAAATGTAAAAATCAGTGCCAGAGAAGCGAAAATTAAGCGATGCCCGAAAAGCAAAAGGCGGTACCTGAAAAGCAAGGCAAAAAACGGTTACAGAAGAAAAGTCTTGCAAAAGAAAAAAATAAATATTACTGACCAACCAATAATCCTGTAATGAGAATCGAAGCCATAAGCATATAAATTTTTGTTCGGACACACAAAAGAGTGCTAATTGCGAATTGTGTCCCAAACCCAAGCCCAAACATAATGACTAAAACATACGAAATTTCCTTTGTCTTATAAAACTTGCTGCTGTAGATATCTGAAAAATCAATATTCAAATACAATGTTAACCACTGCTGTGGTAAAAAAGTAAAATGTGGTCAAGGGCATATAGAAAATTTCCTCTTCAGAAAAAATAAATTTTTTTTTAGTTTTTTGTTTGATATATTTAATTTCAGTGTATTTAACCACGACAATATAAATTTAACATCCTCCCAATCTTAATCAATGAAAGCAATTCCTTCTTTACTTTAATTTTAAGCCATAACCTAGCAGCATTTAGGTTTAACAATAGAAAGAAGGTGTTGCTTTAGATTAGGCGCTGTTATTGTCTTATTGAACACACTCTTAACCCTATTTTACACGAAGGGGGAGGCATTTTTCCCTCTTTCTTGGTTTTTTCGTAACAAATCCCTTCAACATAAAATTTGTGCTTTAAACCAACTTACCTTTGAGTCAAATTTCATCACAAATAACTACTGAAAATTCAAAGTTGCTAAGGGAAGTTTTCTAATTTTGAGGTTTTCCGAAATCATTTTACAAAATCTGAGCATTTTCTGGCCAAAATTTAACAAAAATGGCGTCAAAAGACATTTTTGCGACGTAACTTCTTTGACTTGGGCATTTTATGATTCAGTTTTAAAACCAAACCTATATTCAAAATTTAAACCGCATGCGATGTCATCGCAAAAATGACGTCCATTTTGAAAAATATGGTCGTGACGTCACAATGAAGACGCCACCAATTCAAAATCAAATTTTCTGAAAACCTTTAGTGAACACCAACTCTCGTGGTAAATTTGGTGTTCCCATGACTTTTGGTTTAGGAATTAGGTAGGGGGCATTTTTGACTCTCCCTCCTGTGTGAATGCGTTGGTCAAATAGCTTGTGTAAAATAGGGTTAATACCATTTTATAACCGAGTTTATACAGGAAAAGCTGTTAATTTACGTAACTCCAATGAAAGTCAATTACATTAGACTCATAATTGTTTTGTGTTAATTAAAAGATATCCAATTATTTAATCACATAAAGTCTTTACGCAGTTTACACAAAAACCGCAAGACTAATTTGAAATCATTTACCTTACCATATAATTTAGATATCCTTATAGATTGTGTGTTCCCCTTGATTTCGCATTTTTAACAGTTAGGAAATTTTATTTTAGCAACCCCAATTAGACAAAATCAAGCTTTACTTGTAGCAATGATTTCCGGCGTAGAATTAGAAATTCCTAGTGATCCAAAAACGACATAAACTATCCAGGTTGTTTCCGAAGTTGGTTCCCAGAAAAGACAAAAACTATAGAGCGCCAAATCAAATACAATTTGAAAAATTATCAAAGGTAGTAATCCACGCTGTCCAAAAACTTTCCCAATCGGCAGAGCAGTTGTGGTGGCGGATAAAGCAAATGTTATGACACAAACTCCAACCTGCAAAATATTATGCTGATGTAATCTTTTCATTGGTAGTTTAAAATTTTTGTGCTAATATAACAAGTATGACGTTTTAAAAAATTCCTGATAAACTGCATAAAAAAATTCAAAACGGGAGGCATTTTTTTAAGTGGTACTCCGTCACTTCGGTAACTTCTAATTTAGTCTATCAGCAGTTATATGGGCCCAAACATAAAATAGGAAACCTATCTTTTACCATCAACTTATTTGTTGCCTTTTCTGCGTTTGTTTGGCAGCGTGGCCAAATTGTCCAAGGCGTCGTTTTAACGACGACTCTGATCGCATGATCTGGGTTCAACCCTCACCCTATGGTTACACTGTTGCGTCCTTGGATAAGATACTTTACGATGATTATCTCTGCGCTTCGAACAAGCAGCAAATTCAGTGGACAAGAACATATGAAGATATCACCGAAACATTGAAACACTGGAAACTTTTAAGCAGGTGTAGATTCCTTCTAGTACAAAACACAGTAGTCATCGCAATGAAAAGTGTGTGGATCGTCCAATAGTTAGCGTCTGATTCTGATAGTTAGCGTCTGACAGAAAGATAAATATGCAATTCAACAACAACAATTTATGAACAAAGCACAAAACTTACTGAATTGACGCCTAATATGCATGAAGCATAAGCTCGTGTAGCTTCAGATAAGATGAATCCGACATTCAAGCCAAGATACAGGGAATAGGGAGTGATGATCAAAAGTTGATAGGGGTTTATCAATGTTGCAAACATGTCTTTGGTGGTGTCGTATGACATTTTCGCAATCTATTAACGTTTTAAAGGTTGCTATTTATCTTTTTGACTCCTTTTTTCTCGCGTTTAAAGTCGTTGAGTTTACTTTTTCGATTTGACATTTTCAAGTTGACTTTCGGTTAATTTTCAACAGTTATTGGGGCTCATCGCGAAGATGTTGTTCACTTCAAAATTGTAAGTTGGGCCGGGTTCGGGTTTAAGATTGGCAAAATGTCGGGCTTAATTTGAGCTTGATGTACTCTACGTACTTGCCTTGCGTTTTTGCCTTTTACATGCTATAAAAGCTTAATTCAAATAACTTTGAAACACTGAATGACAACTTGGTTTAAGCATAAACGCCATTATTATTACACAATTTTTATTATTACGTCACCTAGTATCAGCAATGAATAGTTTCATTACGAGTAGGGATGGGCATTTCAAAATACCAAATCCCGAAGAATCCGAATCCCAAACAATCCGGACCCCAAATTGAAGTATAAACCGGATAATCGGAACCGGTTTTAAATCAACGCAATTACGTTGGTAAAAATTGTTTGCAAATAATTCTCTCAGTAAAGTGTAGTGAGCCATTTTCTCTGTAATTGATTGATACTTCGCATGAGCGCGTAGTTGGGACTTCGCGCGAACGCGTAATTTCGTTGTGTTTATGTTCGCCAATTTTGGAAGATGAGGATTGATTTGCTTATAGCTAGCAAACGGTAAAACCTAGAAAGTTGAAATTTGGACCCCACAAAATAATTAATAAAAGCATTATGTGTGCCAATTTTGGGGTTCCTAGATTACGTAATCATAAATTGAAACACAACAAACATAAAAAAGCGGTGATTCTTAGCCTGAAAATTTATTAATTCTCCTATAACTCAAAAATCGCTTAATGTGCAACGATGAATTTGAACACAATGTAGGTGCATATAAATACTTTATACAAACCGAGTTTTGGGAGCGCTCGGTCACGTGACCAAAATTTTACAGGCGGAAAATTTTGCAGAGCAAAAAGTTGAATTTATACCGATAATTTCGGTAATTACCGATATTGATAAAAAATGGAACGTAATTTTTGAATACACTATCAACTTCTTCTTTTGGTTATGTTTGTTTACCCTAACTTGAATATATTTTTCTTGTTTTGCATCTTTGTTCTTACTTTTTTTATTTTTATTTTTTATTTTTCTTCTGCCACTATCTACTTTTAAACCGCTAAACTCACTGTATTCAAAGTTTGAGCGATTGAAGATATCAGGGAGGACTTTTGTGCAACAGAAATCGGTGGTGCCAAGTTGGACGAATCACCCTCAAATGGGTCCTCCTACATTTTGAGCTTTTAAAGCGTTAGCGCTAGATGAATCAAATTTTGGAAGTGGGTAGATATTAAAGATCAACTAAACCTAACAAAAATTGGGGTTGCCACAATGGGGGTTTCATCCCTAATGGGTATTTTAAAATTCAAACTTTTTAACCTTTTAAGCTCTACACATGAAACTTTTAAGGTTAGTAAGCATAAAGAAAAGATAAAATTTGACAAAATTTGGCGGTACCGAAATGGGGTCTCCCCAAACGGGGCAACCTAAATTCAAACTTTTTAACCACTCACGCTAGGCACATGAAATTTTCAGGGTAGGCAAATATGAAGAAAAGCTTCCTACAAATGGGGGCTCCCCAAATTTCAAAGTTTTTAACTTTTTAACCTGGACAGATAAAATGGTGGTCCACAAATTCGCAACTTACCTATTTGAAGCAACTTGCTTCAAAATATTTTTGCATTCCTGCAACATCAGCTTTTTCCAAAAGGTGTTTATTTAGTGCAGGCTTGACTGTGAGCGAATTAAGAACGCAACTAAGAGGTGAACATTTAAAAACTTTCAATGTCATGCACTGCAATAAAGTGCTGCTTTAATTGAGCAAATCGTTGAATAATTTTTTTCTGGATGTCGGTGGTGGTTGACTAATTATTCACTTTTTCGGCAAATTAAGTTAATTTAAACCAGAATAGGATTCGGTATTCTGGATTCGGTTTTAGCTATTTGGAATAATTCTGGAATAACCAACCATTCTAAAATGCCCATCCCTAATTACGAGCAATAACAGTACACCTTTGTAGGTATAACCTATTTTTCGGGATTTTCGGACCTGGGTTGGGCTTCAAATCACTTTTTAGGTTCGGGCTCGCACTTGTCGGCCGGTTTACAACTCTGTTCCACTTAAGCTCCTTTAGGGGAATTTTTTTTGGACCCCAATGAAATAACACTGCAAAACTTTTGAAGCTCAAAAGCAAAACTTTACAGAATGTGTATGTCGTACTATACATCCCAAAAGTGACGTAATACGAAAACATTGTAGCCAACCATTTTCTCACGTAGTTTTGTATAATTGGGTTGAGTATTGTTTATTTTGCTCTGTTTCGTTGCAGTACAGTACAACACAATAAACTAGCTTGATGCATCAATAGATAATCTCGCTTTTGTGGCCCCATGCTACTGGTAAATACCTTTTTTGCCTTTAATTAGTTTGTGACCCGAGATTTTAAGACCTGTCACTTTCTAGGATCCTGTTCACTCAATTATTGCCTCGGCGGGCAATATTTAGTTAGATGCAAATGTTTAACCCTATTTTACTCAGGGGTGGGGGGCTTCCTCTCAAAGGTTTTGTGATAAACTTCTTCAGAAAAATACTTTTGACTTCTAACCAAGTTGACGGAGTGAAATTTAATCCCAAATAACTCCTGAAAATTTAAGTTTGCTAAGTAAATAAAAGTTACCTAATTTTGAGATTTTCCAAAGTCACTTTCCAAAATCAGTGCATCTTATGACTCAAATTTAATTTAAATGACGTTGTAAGACGTTTTTTGACCTAGCCACTTTGACTGATGCATTTTATAATTCAGTATCCAAAAGCAAACTTATGCAAAAAAGTGAACCGCCTATGACGTCATTGGAAAAACGACATCATTTTTCGAAAATCCAGCTCTAACGTCATCTACTCCCAAACCAATTTTTCTAAAAACTTTTGGTGAACACCAACTCACATGCCAAGTTTGGTGTTTTTATGCTTTAGGAGCTAAATAGGGGGAATTTTTGCATTTTGCCCTCCTCCCGTGTAAAATGTGTGGGTCACATACCCTGTGTAAAATAGGGTTAAAGTTGTCGGCTTACTTTGAAATTATACGAGGTTTAATCCACAAACAAAAAGCAAAATACTAACTTTTTCTTAACGTTTTTCTTTCGGTGTCACTTTCCTTCAGTTCGGAATCATCTGTCTGGTTGCATTCCGAGAACGAAATTTCTGGCAACTGAACAATATGGCAAATTAGTCCTAAGACCATCATGAGCAGGAAACAACCAGTTAGAACGTACAAAGTAATTTGATTGGCGGGAACTTACTGGTTTAAAGATTCATCAACAATTTCAGCATTTTGACAGTCATTTGCTCCACAGTATTGGTATTGGTTTGCCACAAAAGACGTGGTAATATTTTCCACAATAAAGGTAGGTGCAGTTGTAGTGTTGAGATTCTGAGTAGTGTAATAGTCTGTGGTTGAAAAATTGCTGCTGTTTTGACTGCTAGGGGCAACTGGAACGACTTCGACAAAGTTGACGAGGTGAAGAACTAGAGTGACGATTGCACTACCCACAACCTAGAAAGCAAAAAACAGTGTACCACACTTCACGTCTTCACTTGAGCGAAAAAAAAACTGGGCCTAAGAGCAATACAAGCTTTGGCAATATTCAAAAAAAAGTTCCAGAATTATGCTGTAAACAAAATAAAAAATATAAAAAAAAATTTAATTAATAATAATTTACCTGATTAAACTCATATGTCCCACAAAAAATGCCGTTAAATTCCATAATACATTGGTCCTCTGATTTGGTGGAAAAACGGTAAAATTTCTTCGCAAAATAAACCATAATAACACAGGATGTAGGCCAGAAAATTGCTTCCAAGAAGCTTGAAGTGATTGCCCTGATAATCAGAGTACCCCATCTAAATAAGTCAAAATGCAAATAATAGAGCCCATTACTATTTTTTAAGAACTTAAACGCTAAACTTGCATTTCAATTGCAAATAAAGCAAAGCACTCAATGCGGGGTGTGGAAAATGTAATACTTTTTTTAAGTTATTTTTAATCGGCAACACTGAAAAATTTGTAAAAGAAAACTTGATCATATTTTAAGAACGAAAGGTCAACGAAAGGTCCCAAAAAGCTTAAATTTGGTGATCATAGATAGCTTAATATCTTTCTAAACCTTAAAGAAAAAACTGAGCGTAAAAAGTTTCCGACTTAAATACTTTTTTAACCAGGGTTGCCATACGTCCCGTTATAATTATAAAATCCTAGCTCCGGTGCTCTTTCCCTGTAGACCATTTTGTACCTCGAAAGTATGGCAACCTTATTTTTAAAAAACTTTCTTGAAAACCTGTTAACTAGAACGTAGACGATGTAAAGGCAATCCCCAGAATGAGAGCTTTTCGCGGTCCAATAACTCGCCTTATGAAAGGTGCAAGAAGGAGGTTTATGAGTGCTTGAAGAGCGGAGGTAATGGTAGTTATTTTGGCTCCTATAAATGTAAATCAAAAAAATTTTAAACTTAAATAAAAAGATTAAACAGAACCAAATGACAACCTAAACTTTCGATGGCAAATTTTGTTTAATTATTTCTTTACTATAGTATGCAATAATAAGTTTTTAATAATGGGTCTTTTTAATAGAAAAAAGCCAGACTTTAAAAAAGTCCATACAGAAGAATTTTTTTACTTGTGTTTAACAAAAAATAAAAAGACGCCATATGCAGTGAACAAATGGAACCATGGGTGGCAAAACAATCATTATGGAATTCTCGGAGTAAAATTAAGAAATTCAAGGCGAACAACAAACGCCTAATAAGATAAAAACAAACACCTAATCCACCTTCCAGATGAATTCTGGTCTGGAGGAGTAAGTAGCTGTGGTAACCGGAGTACACCAACAAAAACCCGATCATTATCGCCCAGTATCTTCTTTTCATTTGATTTTTTTCTTTCGATTGGATTTAGTCTTCGGAGGATCCATCATCTTGCTTTCAAGAGCTTTGCCAGTCAAAAAGTCCTCCTTAAATGCTACATCTGTGGACATGATTACATAGACTTAAATAGCTGACAAATAAAAGAGTTACAACAAAAGAACCTACACAATTTCTGCAAGTGATTAAAATTTAAACGTTAACACTTTTCGTCTAAAAACTTTTTGCGTTTTTACATAGGTCGACTTTTCAGCAGTGCATGGTAAAAAATAGAATGAAAGACGATTTTTCGATATTCTATTCTGGCAATTTTCTTTCTTTCCATATTCCATTCAATATTAAAATTTTATATTCCATTCCATACTTCCGTACCAAGGTAAGTTTAGACCGAAAGCTACGCATAATTTGTATCGTACTTGTGCAAAGTTAAGCGTACCATTGCAAGCAGTATGGTATGATGCATCTCATCCGGTATTTGAAGCACTATCGCAATGAGCTACCACAAAAACTCACTCAGCATAAAAATAACAACCACCTAATCAACAGACAAGAGGTTGATGGGTATGCAAAGGGTTTAATGAATGCTCGTTTGTAATCACACCAACTATGAAATTTGACATAGCAAAACTGCCGAAAACATTTTACAAAAGTAACCAAAAAAAGTTTAAACACAAAAAACAACGACAAAGAATTAAGCTAAATCGAGGATAAAAGAGTAAATACAAATCTTTGTTACGATGGATGAAAAAGTTTTGTCACTTGGCAAATTCAGTGCCGTCGCTACAGGTGGTCAGGAGAGCCTTGCCCTCCCTTTGGTTTACTAAAAATGCTTGTTTTGGAACATCATGTCATGACAAGACAACCGACAATGATGCAAAAAGGAATAATCACGTTCAATCCTACCTACTTGACTAAAGTTACCAAAGCAATAAGCAGCAACTTTGTTAGATCAACACTACAGGTAGGCTAGCCTACTGTTCTTCCGGTAAAAGGACACACGATTAGCATAACGCTAATTTATTCCCTTGATCCATAAAGTAAATGTTCCTCTTCGTCCGATCGTGTCTTTTGTCAACTCTCCCACGTACAATATTTCAAAATTTTTATCTATAATTATTAAACCTCTTATGACCAATCGTTTAAGTGTCAAGAATTCAATTGATTTTATAGATCGCATTAAAGATGTTGTTATTGAAAAAGATGATATTTTGGTGTCGTTTGATGTTGTGAGCCTTTTTACTTCTGTACCTGTTGATTGCGCCATTAAGTGTATTTTTGATTTACTCGTGGTTGATGATTCTTTGCCTACTCGCACACAACTCAATGCTCATGACATAAAAACTGGCCTTGAAATCTGTTCTAGTTCCACTGTTTTTTCTTTTCAAAACGTTTTGTACAGACAAACTTTTGGTACTCCCATGGGATCATGCATCTCTCCCATTGTGGCTAACATCTTCATGGAGCATATAGAGAAAGCCGCACTCACGACATTTCACACGCCACCTAAACTCTGGCTTTGATATGTAGATGATACATTCTGTGTATTAAAAAAAGAGCACATGACAGAATTTCACCAACATATCAACTCGGTTTGTCATCATATACAGTTCACCATGGAAGAAGAGCAGAATCTCTCTTTACCGTTCTTGGATGTTCTAGTAACACGACATGACAAAACTCTTCGCACCCAAGTCTACCGCAAACCCACCCACACAGACAGATACCTTCACTTTGATTCTCATCATTCTCAGCACCAGAAACTCGCAGTTACCAAGACACTACATGACAGAGCTAGCACACACAATACCATCCCAGCAGATGCACGACACGAAACCACCCATGTTCTGTCTGTTCTACAACTCAACGGTTTCCCTCTACGGCACTCCTACCCCATCCCCAAGGTCAAACAACGGAACACAACACGGCATCTTATGCACTTCAACTCCATACCTTATGTACAGGGTACTTCAGAACGTATCGGTCGTATTCTTAACGAAGCTGGTGTGAAAGTTGCGATGAAGCCGGTTAAAACCATTGGAAATATTCTTACCTCACCCAAAGATCCTATTGCAGAGCATGAAAAGAGTCGATTAATTTATAAGATACCTTGTGCTGATTGTGAGTTTGTGTATGTGGGGCAAACGAAACGAGATTTAAAAAGTCGTGTTGCAGAACATAAAAGAGCCGTCAAAAATGCGGAACCAGAAAAATCCGCTTTATGTTATTTAATGTTGTTTGATCATCGTTATTTAATGTTGTTTGATCATCGTATTAATTGGGAAGAATCCACTGTTTTAAAATATGTTAATAGTTATCGTAGACGGTTAATTGCTGAAAGTTGGTTTATCAAAGCCCACACTAACGTTATCAACCGTTCGGATGGTGAGACATTGCCATCAGTGTACCGATCTTTAGCCAAAAGTGCTCAGTAAATGCTGTTTTTTTTTTTTTTTGCTAATTTTTTTTACCATATATGACTTAGCCACGTTCTCTCGTTTCATCACAGTAAAGCAATTGAATTTTTACGTTTTGTTGAATTAGCCCTAACTCGCAAATGATCATTATGACGTTATAATCATCTATAAGTCACTTAATTTATTCGGTTCTTTTGATATTTATTTACTTGTAACTTATCTGCGATATGTACTGTTTGTGCTAGTATTGGAGGAGTGCTTGACACTCCTCCAACTCAACTTCTGAAGATGCTCGGCGTTTCAGCTGAGCGAAACGTCAAGGGAATAAATTAGCGTTATGCTAATCGTGTGTCCTTTTACCGGAAGAACAGTAGGCTAGCCTACCTGTAGTGTTGATTTTCATGCCCGGTAGACCAGATGGTTCTAGAAACCACTCTTATTCAACTTTGTTAGATTTAACATTTTTATTAAAAGCAAAACATATCAAATGTTTTCGGCTTAAAACAATTAAGCCCTCCTCAGGATATTATAAACAATAATACATAAACATCTGTAAAGGAAATAGAAGCATTACGGCAACATAAATTACGTATACTTGACTAATAACGTACATTATATGAGGAAATACTAACAAAATAAAAATGCCTTTTCGGTTTTGGAGCAAAGCAATCAGATTAAAATTACAGTCAAACAAGCAACAGCATAAAGTTTTTAGCGTGAAATAAACCAATTCAGTTAGAATAACTTTTAATGTGATAGTAAAGGTGAATTGAATTAAAGAGAAAATCAAGTCAAATCAAGGTAAGAACTAACTTATGATATTATGACGTAACAGAAAATTTGGGAAATTAAAAAATACTTAGCAAGAAAGAGGCACCTTTAGCATAAAGTTGCTTATTTAATTTAGGATTTAGTTTTTTAATCAAAAGAGCTTCTTGGATTTTAGTTTCATACTCAGTATGGCAACTTTTTAAAATCTGGAAAGAGTTTACGGTGTACTTTTCCTAAAGTTTAGGTGTACTTTTACTTTTACGGTGTACACCGTAAACTCTTTTCAGATTTTAAAAAGTTGCCATACTGAGTATGAAACTAAAATCCAAGAAGCTCTTTTGATTAAAAAACTAAATCCTAAATTAAATAAGCAACTTTATGCTAAAGGTGCCTCTTTCTTGCTAAGTATTTTTTAATTTTCCAAATTTTCTGTTACGTCATAATATCATAAGTTAGTTCTTACCTTGATTTGACTTGATTTTCTCTTTAATTCAATTCACCTTTACTATCACATTAAAAGTTATTCTAACTGAATTGGTTTATTTCACGCTAAAAACTTTATGCTGTTGCTTGTTTGACTGTAATTTTAATCTGATTGCTTTGCTCCAAAACCGAAAAGGCATTTTTATTTTGTTAGTATTTCCTCATATAATGTACGTTATTAGTCACGTATACGTAATTTATGTTGCCGTAATGCTTCTATTTCCTTTACAGATGTTTATGTATTATTGTTTATAATATCCTGAGGAGGGCTTAATTGTTTTAAGCCGAAAACATTTGATATGTTTTGCTTTTAATAAAAATGTTAAATCCAACAAAGTTGCTGCTTATTGCTTTGATGTGGTTCTGCAAATCAACCTCTTTGCCTAAATTATAAAGTTACCAACATTAACAGTATATTGAAGTTTTTAAATACCGAAAGTTTAGTGGTTCAAGTTTCAAGCACCAGGTTTTATATTCAAAGTTTACACCTCTGAACCTAATAGACCATCAATTAATTAAGTTAGTCTTATTTTAATTTTAAAACCATGAAAGTTTGCATCGTATTCAGTTCAAAGTATTTTAAGCCCAAAGCCAGTGTTTCTCAAACTCTAGTTCGAGATGCATAACATGCCGCTAGGCGTTTCCGGATGTGGTGGCGCAACTAAGAGAGGAAAAGGGTTTAAGCCCCCCCACCCAAATCACGTAAAAAAATAACCCTAAAATGCAAGCATTTAAACATGTTTTTGAATTGACCTGTTGGTAAAGTAAGAGCTGAATGGGCCGTGTAATTTAATTTTTCCACTACTTTCTAAGTCTTAGCAATTTAATTCTTTCAAATAGCTTTAAAAACTTGCGAAATGTTATCCAAAGAAATGGCCTTGAAATAGTTACTTTTTCTCGAAAAATCAAAAAATCGCCCAGCGACCGGAGCTTCACCCCCAGACCCCTGTTTATATGAGATGATTGAGTTGCACCACTTTGCTTAGCTCGCCATCCAATCGAGGCATTTTTCAAACAAAAAAACTGTAACTTCTAAACTCTCTCCTTTAGCAAAATTTTGGTTGCACGCCTGTTTATGGGTGTTTCGCTGAGTACAAATGTAAACCAACAAAATCGCTTATGTTGTTTTTTAAAAGACCAGCAGTTTTTGTTTTTTTAAAGCACACTCAAGGTTGTTTAGGTCGTTGTTATTGCTGCAGATAGACTTTTCACGTGATTATGGGCCGGAAACGAAAGGAGCTAAGCAACGCCACCGGACGTACATGTCTCTTTTTTAGACATGATTGCAGAATTTTGAAATTGCGCATAATTTGCAGCCGTTCAAGATCAGTTTTAATGTGCAAAAGTTCAGTCTATTTTAGTGCCCCCTCACTTCGTTTACTCTGGCGACGGCACTAGGCAAATTGTCATTCTTAAAACAAAAATTAAGCCACTCAGCACCAATGCTGCTGCAAATTGCAACAAACATATTCTTTGATCTGATGATGCCATGCCTAACTGTTTGCGCAATGTTTATAACCGAATTACCTTATTGATTTGTCGACAAATAATTAGCTGCCTAACATATTTTTGGTTTTTGCTATTTGTATATATTGTTTCGTAAATGCCATGAGCGAAATCTAGGATGGAATTGCTATTGAAGTATGAAAAATTGTCTTCCATTCCATTCTTGAATGCTTCCATTCGATTTCATTCTGGCATCATCCATATTCCATGCCGAAATTGTCGTTTCATTCCATTCCATCTTCCAATCAATTCCATTCCATACCATGCCTTGCTTTTCAGGTTTCTTCTTGGTTCTGTTTCCCAGTTTACTGCCGAGTCATGCCAGAAAAAGTGACAAATTATGAAATGACCATACCAATCAAGAAGTCGAAACGTCCATTAAAGATGTTATTACCATAAACTCTTTGAGTGGCACTTTCGTGATTTACCTCTTTCTTAGTACGACGCGGTAATCAAGAACCGGGCTTAAATAATGGACATATGTAAAAACGCTAATATTGTTCTTTCTACTGCATGCAAATATTAAAAATTCAAAAGAGAGGGACTACAAAGTTTTAGCATTAGGAAAATCCATTCAAGCTGAGTGGGGTGCAGTAATTATGTACTAAAACAAAATTGAAAAGGGGAACATTTAAAAGGTACATTACTAAAGCAATCGAACAAACATCAAAATTCGCAGCAGATATTACTAAAAGCAGACAAAAAAATTACCAGTAGCATGCCTAAGACAGCTGTTTCGCCTAATTTTAAGGCTCATCATTTTAAGGCCCTGCTACGCCTAATTTTAAGTTAGGCGTAGCAGGGCCAAAATGACATATATTACTGTGATAAAACTTCCGAAAAAAAAACTTCACCAAGAAAATGATTAAATATTTACAGATAAAATTCTGTCACATAGCAATCTTTACCCAACAAGTTATGCAAAACTAATTTATTCTTTTTGACTAAGATCGTTGCCGAACAAAACTCTAGGCCTCAGAATGTTAAACTCACTGAAATCTTTACGAATTGAAACTAGATCACAGGCAGAGAAGGGCATGATCACCACCTTTTGGTGATCTGGAAGATCAAGATCAGATGACGATTTTGATCTTAAAGATCACGATCTGATTTTCAAGGTACTTCCGTACTAGTTCGTACCTCTCTTGTCAGTACCACGGCAAATGCGGATTACTTTCTCCAGTTTAGATTCTATTCCGAGTCGGAGCCATGAAATAGCTTCAGAATATCACATAACGTGGCCTCGGCGATGCTTACCATACGCGACATTTAAAAACGAAAGTGATCTTGATCTTCATGATCAAGATCACACAAAAAATGTAATCTTCAAGATCAAGATCAGATCATTGAAATAATGTAATCTTGAAGATTAAGATCGTGCCCATGTCTGGTTACAGGGTATTAATCTAACTGAAATCCCTACCGAATCAAGCTAAGCTAAGACTACAAATCTAACTGATGTTTCTACCAAATACACCTAAGCTACAAGCTACTAAAGAGAAACAGAAAAGTTGACCAACTGAAACCGAAACTAGGCTACGAGCTACAAATTAGCTTAGCATAACGTGTTGGGTAAAGATTGCTGTGTGACAGAATTTTATATGCAAATATTTAATCATTTTTTGGTGAATTTTTTTTTCGGAAGTTTTATCACGGTAATTTTTGTCATTTTGGCCCAGCTAAGCCTAACTGTTGAGCCGAAAACTTAGGCAAAACAGCTGTCTTAGGCATGCAACTGGTGATTTTTTTGGTCTGCTTTTAGTAATGTCTTTTGTGAATTTTGATATTTGTACGATTACTTTTGTGCTGTACCTTTTAAATGGTGTTCCCTTTTCAATATCGAAAATTAAGTAAAACAGTTTTGAAGTTCAGAAAATAAGCCCCGTTAATCAAAATTACAGAGCGTTTTTTATACACCACGCCAGAATAGTGTAAAAACAGCCACCAAGTCTTTGCAATTTTACTTTTATTGCTAGAACTTTGATCCTTGAATTGGAATCTTTGTGTCCGCCGGGTTTCACTGCATTTTAGTTCTCTCTCATCTCCATCTTCCAGAAAAACAAATAGCACAACAATTCACAATTTTAAAGGCTTTTTCCTGAAATATTTGAAGATGAAATTAACCTCGCTGTAAACATTAAAAAAAAACTCTCTTTTGGAAACGATCTGATCTAAGCTCTGATGTAGGCTGTTTGCACTCGTAATAAATCATGTATTACAAGCCATACATATTCCGCTATTAATTTACTCTTTACCGGAGATAGACACTACCGTTGAAAGATTGATATGCTTTGCTTTTTTACAGCTGAGCACAAAACTATTTTGCGATGATTGGTAGCAAGTTGTTGCTGACATTCGACCAAAGAGAGCTGTAGCGTAGTCACGTGGCGGGAGGCTGCAGCCCCCCCATTGGCCTGCAGAAAATGGAAAATATCACGTTTTTAGTACTTTTAAGCCTGATTTCCGCTGAAATGGAAAATAGACCCCCCATTGGCATATCTAAGTTTGGGATGCGAACGTTTTTTCTTTGTGTGTGGTATCTCAGTGTATTGGGACATTGAAACCGTGACGATTTTAGGGCAAAACCTTTTTGTTTTTGTTTCTTTTGGTCTTCACCTAAATACGGACAGAAGAAGCTACAATTTTAGCAAAAGACCTCTTTTTTGAATATGGACAGAAAAAAGCTCCAATTTTTTGGTGAAGACCTTTTTTAAGAACTTTTTTCTTTTTTTAGTCTTCATCTGCATTCGGACAGAAAAACGCTCTAATTTTAGGCGATAACTTTTTTTTTTTGTCTTTACCTGAATTTCGATGGAAAAATTGTTTCAAATCCAGATGTATTACTTTTTCTTCTGCTGTTTTTTGGCCATGAGACCCGGAACAGTCCCTCGCCAGAAAATTTCTGGCTTTGCGCCTGTGAGAGAGCATGCTTTTTGAAGGAAAAACGTATGCATTTGATATCAAAAAGAAACTAAAACTTTGTGTTGAGGTAGTTAAAGCCATATAGGTTGCCAAATGCTACAATATATACTTGCTCTTATATCATATGGAGAGCTTATCTACCGAAGTGTTGGGAGGAGGAGTTTGCGCGGTAAAATTTTAATGATTTTTCAAAAGGTTTCTTTGCCCTTTTCATACTTGGGAACACAAACATGCTGCAAGGCAGAGTTCGATTTGCTGAAAATGACTATCAGTTCCGTAAACGGTAGTTCGATTCCGGGTCAGGTCAAATTACATACTTCAAAAATCACATACTGTACTTCAAACGGTCAAATTATATTCTTCAAAAATCATCTCTAAAATGGACAGTGTGAAGCCTCCACCAGACCACCACGCATAGTACAGTAGACAAATTTGGGCAGGTAACACCGGCCTGGCTCAAAAACTGCACTTAATTTCTTTTTGCTTTTTCCTGATCAGGGCGAATTAAAAGTAATTTCGCCAATCAAGATGTTCATTAATGTTAAAAGGGCATTCGAGTCAAGTTTTTCACTATTGACCAAAATGTTGGGAAAAGCCTAAAATGCATTCTCATCAAATTTGGACTTTCTACATCTTCTCGTTTTTAAGATATTGCAGTTCAAAGTAAACCATTTTTCTTTTATTGCAATGTTGCCATTTTGTCAGCATTGTGACAGAAGATTAACGTTTGGAAAGTTGGCTTGAATTTACTTGAAAAGCAGCTAATTCACAATTTTGACTCTTTGATTTGTTTTGACAGCAAAATAGCCAAAAACACTTATTGAGAGTTACAAACATGCAGTAACTTTTTTAAATTTTTTTGTAGTTGGCAACCCTGGCAAAGTTTTCAAGGGGAAAAAGCCTTTCTAAGGGGAAATCTAAACAGTCCAATCTCGGGAACGGAAGGTCGTAGAAAGCCCAAACTTGGCGAAGTTAGTTTTCAGATCTGACAAAATTTTTTGAGACAAAAAACGAAGAAAAAATTTTTCTACCTAAATGCCTTTCTAATCTAGAAGACCTCTTCCCAGGGGCGTATTTAGGGGGGGCATTGTGCCATGGCCCTCCCCCTTTGGGTCGCCAGGATTGTAAAATTGCATAGAAAAGTAAGCAAAACTGACCCCCCCCCTTTGGAAGTAGTGCATAAGGTTTGATCACACAAAGGGTATGTTCTGTATGGATATTCGAGGCTTGTACTCAGATTTGGGCGAAAATTCGGACCAAATTTGAGTGAAGACCTTTTTTCTTTTTTGCTCTTCACCTAAATTTGGGCGAAAAATCGGACCAAATTTGAGTGAAGACCTTTTTCTTTTTTTTTTTGCTCTTCACCTAATTTTGGGTGTAAAATCGGACTGAATTTGTTCTTCTAATTCAGATCTTTGCTCTTCTCAAATTTGCTGAAGCTCCTGGCCTCCCCCTTTTCAAAATCCTGCCTACGCTACTGCCTCTTCCTCATAAAATCTTTTCACTGAAAGATTTTAACTTGAACTGCTGGGAAAAATGCTCAAAAATCTGCTCTATTGCTTTCATTGGAGTTTTGAAATACCATGCTCATGGGCAGAAAATTTTGATTCGGTACTCACTGTGCCTTACCAAAACGATAAAAAATAGTGCGTACCGGTACTTCAAACTAAATTTCAAAAGTTTTGTGCTCGCATTTGTGGAAAGCAAGATTTTTACTGGACTATAAGATGGATGATCGGTTCCCAGATTAGCCAAATTGAACAGCGTTGTAACGGCTTTGTGGTAAAACTTTTATCTACTTGACGCATAAAAACTTTTATTTACTTGACGCATATTTTCACAAAAACAGGTCAAATTTTAGACATAACTGGGTAAATAATCCATGCAGTGTCAGATTGTAAAAAGCTGAAAAAAGAAATTCTTCGGCCTTGTCGTTCCCCATTTTTAGTTTGTATCCAGTAGTTCATCCTGCTTGTGGGAAGATTTTTTGTCGGTTGCTTTGTGTCGGAAATAAATTTCAAACACAGCTAAAGTAATATAAACGTAGGTCAATATAATATGTGAAAAACAATAATTGTAAACGCAGTAGCTCACCTAAGTTTCAAAATGCATTATTTGCTTTTAAATTCTATATTAATCAGTTGGCTTAGAATAATAGAGCGTTTACATCTAAATTGGCATGGACTGGGCAGGGGTGCCGAAACCGGGGGGGGGGGATAATTTGACTGCATCCCCCCTAATAAATTGACTATGGTCTGCATCTGATCGCTGGATCGTGTTTGGACTTTTTTTTGGTCCTCATTTGATTTCGGGGACAAAAACTCTTCAATTTTTGGTGAAGATCTTCTTTTTTTTGGTCATTACTTTATTTCGGGAATAAGAACTCTACAGTTTTCGGTGAAGACCTTTTTTTTGGTCTTCACTTGATTTGCTCACGTGAAAAAATAATGGTCGAGCTTCATCCCCTCCAATTTTGAAAATACGACAAAGTTGAGGTAGCCTAAAATTGCAAATTATCCCCCCCCCCCAATGCTCAATATAAATTGGCACCACTAGGACTGGGATTCAATTCCTAATTGCGTGAAAACAAGGACTTTGAAATTGACGACTCAATAGTTATTGGGCACATTTTTTCAGTTTGACCTTTAGCGTCAAAAAAATGTAAAGTTTTCTATCATCTTGATTGTTATATATGAAGACCAGGGTTGCCTAAATTTTTAGATTGGCTCAAAAGCACGAAGGGAGAGCCACAATCAACAATTATCGTAGGTGAAGACCAAAGAAAGGCCTTCGTCATAACCTGATGTCATTTTTGGGAGGATTTGATCATGAAGACGAAAAAAAACGTCTTCGCCAGAAATCGGTGTCGTTCATTCTGGTAATAAGAATGAAGTCCAATAAATACAGTTTTTGTCGCAACAAATTCACCCCAAAATAACTTAAATTTCTGCGTCCACTCGCGGCCCGCACTTCGGGCACTCGTGGGATACACATATTACAAGTGGGTCGTGAGCAAGGTCCACTTAGACCTGGACTCAAAGACCGAAGGGTCATTTCGTTACAGCTATCTCCTGGCCCAAAAATTTGTCATTATTAAATAAATTGAAGAGTTAAGCAAAATTATACTATTTTGTCACAAAGCTTTTCACTTCAAATCAAGCGTTGAATGGTTCAATATTCACGAATAAACAAACTACTAAACAATCAACGCAATTCGATTCCGGGTTGAGTCAAACCAAAAAGTTTAAAAATTTGTCCTTGCATGACGTTAAGCGTTGAAAAACAGTGCCAAGCTTCCATCATGTGTGGTAAACTGTTGGTTAGATGCACCTTGACTTGGCAATCATGAGGTTTCTTTGCTGTTTCCTGGCCAAGGCAACATGGTGAATGAAGATGGAATAATGCAAATACAATTTTCTCTTTTGTACAATTTTTTCTTTGAAAGCTTTATTTTTCACAAATATTAACCCCCCTATAGTAAATGCTTCAAAAGTGGCTGTTAATTACTTTGGAGTCAAAAGATTCCCAAAGGATGAATAGGAAAAGCAAAATACCACTCTTACCCAGCAATGATCCAGTTATCAAAATCCAAGCCATAAGTAAATAGATCTTTGTTCTGACACAAAGAAGAGTGCTGATCGCATATTGCGTTGCGAATCCAACCCCAAATGCAACGCACCAAATGTTATACGAAATTTCCTTTGTCGGGTAGAAACTGCTACTGTACATATCTGCAATAAAAACATGCAGTCAGGTCCAGAATTAACATGTGGCTCTCTCTCTACATTGCCCGCCTTTCCGTGAGGATTTGGGGAGCAGCAGCTCAAGATTAAGTCGCACAGTTCACGATCTTCCATCATCTCCATCATTTCGTTGGGGCGAAGTCCTACGCTATTCATTCAAAAACCTCAATGTAATTGATCCATCTAGTTCTAGGTGGTCCAATGGCAATTTGTGAAAAATCCCAGATTCTTTGCGCGTAGGAAAGAGCTTTTTTATAAGGTTTTTTCTTGATTGCGTTCTTTGTTGGAAGTCCATTCCTCTCAAAGACTCATTAACCAAAGCTGCCATTAAACCTGGTCCTGGCTAATACCACTAAAATACTATTGCTGTTGCAGCATAGACAGTTTTTCGTCCTTGGTTCCGCATTCCTTGACGGTATAAACAACAATGAGACGTATCTTACGTGCATTAATCATTCCTGTAGTAGAATTATATATTCCCAGCAATCCAAATAAGACATAAACAATCCAAGTAGTTCTTGAGGTTGGCTCCCAAAAAAGACAGAAAATATAGAGCGCCAGATCAAATATAATTTCGAAAATTATCACAGGAGCTAATCCACGTTGTCCAAAGAACTTTCCAATCATCATAGCATTTATGGAGGCAGATAAAGCAAATATTATGATGCATATTCCGACCTGCCTTACGAAAAAATTAACTCACAGTTTACATTGTCTAACTTTAAACGTTTTTCAAATACCAGTTTTTGTACAAAGCAAACTCATGTTTCAAGCGTAGAAAATTAAAGGAGGATAGCAGGTAATATCAGCAACGGAGTTTATAAAAATATTTTACTATTTTTTTATTATGTTTGCGTCAACCCCATGTTCTTGACCCCACTCTCCAGTGTCCCAAAAGATATTTTTGCTTCAAACTCATCGTCTTGTCCCCTGACATTGACGACTTTAGTTGACTACACTGACAAAAATACCCTTTTGCAGAGATGGGCAAAACGCAACGTACGCAACTTCTGCAATTGCGGAAGTTGCGTTGCGCTTTGATTTTTTATTTTGAAGCATCGAAGAAGTTGCGGTGCAGACTAAAATCTTTTGAAATTGTTGCGCTTTAACAGCGCTGCTCTTCTATATATTGAATTTAATTTTGTTTCATTTCGATCGTAAAGTATTGATAAATGTTGGTTTTCTTCAGAAAATTAATTTCCCTTTTTTTGTCTAAAATTGCAAAAATGAGGATTTTGCATTGCGTCTTGTAATTTTAATTGCGAAAGTTAAATTGCGCTTTAACTTGGAATGGCGTGGCTAAGGATGGTGACACTCGGAACGGGATTTCGTGGTGGCACCCTTTTTTGGTCCAAAAATAGATGAAGACCAAAAAAAAAAAAAAGAAAGAAGGAAAAGGTCTTCGCTGCAAAATGCGTGGGTTTTCGGTCCAAAAGTTTTTGAAGACCAAAAATAAAATAAAAAAATAAAATAAAAATAAAGGTCTTCGCCGCAAAATCAATGGGTTTTCGGTCCAGATGAAGATAGGGACCAAACAAAGTGAAAAAAGAAAGGTATTCACCACAAATCGGTGGAGTTATGGTTTCATATCATGATATGGTGTCACCCCAAAATGGTGACACCCGGGGCGGGCCACCCCCTCCTTAGCGACGCCACTGTTAACTTGGTACCAAAATGCCATTCCGCAATTGCGGAATTGCGTTGCGCTTCAATTGAATCCAAAAGTTAATACTGCAGAAGTTGAGCTGCACTTCAACTGAATCAAAAAGTTTATATTTCGGAACTTGCGCTGCCATTCAGAAAATAAAAAAGCTATGTTGCGCATCCGCTTTTACTAGTTGAAAAGATCTTTGCGCTTTTGGGATGTTATTCGTGCCCACCTTTGCCTTTTTCTCACGTAGCGCATCAATGATTCATAGAGTATTAGTTGCATGCTGTGGCTGTAATTAGCGATGCCCTACAAATTGCACCGACGATAATTAACGTCAGTTTTGGTAAAACCGTTAACGTTGCGCTACAGTTTGGAGATGCGATGATTTGTTTAAAGTAGAATCTCTCTGAACAGTTGGGCGAAAAACATTGGAGATTACGCAAATACTTTAGGTTTATAATCTGTTCTTCACTGATTTTGAAAAACCTTTTAATTTGTCTGACTTCTTTCTACTCGTTTATTACTTTACTAATTTTTGAAACAAAATTAATTTTGCCGACTGTCCTCCTTTAAATTACTGCCTTTAAACAAAAGGTAATTTATTGAAATCCAATTAACCAAAAAAAATTTAATAAAATCCTTGCGATTACTCACTGAAAACTATTCTGCTCATCTGCGTTACTTAACTTACCGAATTCACTCCCAAAATACAAGATGCATAAGCTCGCGTGGCTTCAGATAAAACAAATCCAAGATTTAGACCAAGGTAAAGGGAATAAGGACTAATGATAAAGAACTGGTAGGGGTTTGTTAATGTGGAAAGCATGTCTTTACTGGCTTGAAATGATATCATCGCAATCTAGAAGCAATTGAAACAAACATAGGGAATCATAAAAAAATATTTTTTAATAATTTCTTCTTTTTTTTAATCGGCTCTAGTTAAATATAATGGTCTTTACAATGCTGTCCCACTTGAGGTAATTTAACCTGCAACCAGGTTTTGTCACCATTATAACTATACAGTTAAGTGTGAGCAAAAATTGACCAACGTAACACCTCTATAACTTTACACTAATTAATGAAATACACTACGCAGTATATCATGTAACATCAATTAAGTCTTTTAACTGCAATAGCATTGGCTAGCTGATTTGTTTTTGCGCGTAACTATAAGTATTAATTTTGTCTAACCTTGTCGCGGACAATCGCATGTAGAGCAGAACCATTACTTTAATTTTTGAACCTTGTTTTAACGAAATTTAATCTAAGGTAAAATTAAGGAAAATGTCATAAATGCCAACTTTTAACTTTAAAAACTTCGGTACTGATTGCAAGGCAGTTTTATTTAATTACAATAAAAACAGTAAAGCCTTATTTAAAAATGTGAAATGTCTAAAGGTTTCGGACTTGGCCATGTCCATCATCAGCAAAAACAAAATCTATTTTCATTCGAGACCTGCTTTTAGGTTTTTTACTATTTTAGATTTTATTTTTACTGGTGATGGACATAGTCAAGTCTGAAACGTTTAGAAATTTTACTATTTTAAATAAGGCTTTGCTATTTTTAGTCAAATAAAACAAACTTGTTTGAAGGTTCTTTTTTCTATTTTATCGACTTTTTCCTCGGAATTATCTGTCTGGTTGAATTCGGAAAACGACATTTCTGGCAACAGAACAATATGGCAAACCAGTCCAAAGGCCATCATGAGCAGGAAACAACCAGTTAGAACGTACAAAGTAATTTGGTTGGTGGGCACATAGTGGTCTAAGGAATCATCGACAATTTCAGCTATTTGACAGTCATTTGCACCGCAGTATTGATATTCATTTGCCACAACGGACGTAGTGAAATCCTTGTCCGTGGAAGTTGGTAAAACGGTCCTGAAATCTCGCGAAGTGTTGGCATCGATTAATGATAAAAAACTGCTGCTTTTTTGACCAATAGGCGGCGCAACTGGAACGACTTCGACAAAATTGACAAGGTGTAAAACAAGGGTGACGATTGAACTTCCGATTACCTGTCAAAACAAAAAAGCTGTGCCAGTTACTGTTGATCTGCTCCCTGCTCATTTTCTTCTGATTCACCATTATTTTGAAACTTGGCTATAAAGAGATACTGCTCAAAGTTGGTTTTATTGAACGAAATGAGAACTACTTGAGGTAATTAAGAGGTTCCTCAAACCTTGATTCATAATAACTTATCCGCAAAATAGATTTAATTCGTTTGACTCCATACCTTTGAAAATCCTGCCTTTCGAATTTTTGTGACATAAGAAAAGGATGACTTTGCAAAACTTTATTCAGAATAAGCAATGCGATGTTCGATTATTAAACATTGTTGTCCTCATTCTGCAAAAAATTTTGTAAATCGGTAATTTCTTGCAGAATAAGGAACGCGATATTCGATAGTTGAACATTTCTTTATTCCCTTAAGTTTCTTTTGAACAGATCTTTATTCCCTTAAGTAGTTCTTATTTCTTCATTCTTTTAAGTTTCTCTTTCGCACCTCTTTATTCCCTTAAGTAGTTCTCATTTCTTCAATAAATCCGATTTTGAGCTGCATCACTTTAAGAAATGATTAAAGCTATTTTCCGCCCGTTTCTTCTTCTGTCGTTTTATCAAATTTTGTTTTCCCACACTCTCACAAAGTTTTGAGCAGTGAAGTTGTAGTCCCCCAAATTTTTTTGGGAGCACGATTCCTGGAGAAGTGGGCAAACTGGGCATTGCCAGAGATGTTCAGTGAATCAGTGGTTTGTTTTGCCGTCTAAAAAAGGCTTATTGCAGCTCTCAAGCTGCAGAAAGTAACCGCAAAATTGCCACAACCGGAGGAAATTTGTACAAAATGCAATTTAAATAAAGTCATTTATTACACTTTTAAAAGCACCACATTATAAAACCATCAAACATTTGTTTGGCCTAGTCATTTTCAAGTTAGCGGAGGCATTAAATCTTTCTACATTCAAATAAGCAAGATAAATTGCTAGAAAATAATATTTTTTGCTTGTCATACACATGACATAAACGCAGATTTAGCAAATTAACCGATTTATAATTTACATTCTTGGTTTCACATAAACGCTTAAGCAGCTGTAACATGAATAAGCATTTTTTCGCAAGTTTTGTTGTTGAAAAAACTATAGTGCCTATTTCTCAGCTATATTTTCAAGAATTGTAGAGACCAAACAGTTGTTCGCTAGAAGTCAGACTTGCAAAAAAGTTAAATAAAAGGGACCTTTTTTGCCGATCATTTCCTCATTAATTATAAGTCGCAAACTAACAAAAAATTTGGGTAACTTAGTAAAAAAAATCTTTTGATGTTTGGAAAAAATTAACCCTCAAACAAAACTTGGGGTAAATTAACCAAAAAAATTGAATGATTTGCCAAAACTATTTTAGCAGATATAAATACAAACCAAACTTTTTTGGATTAAGTTAATCCAATTTTCAACTGAGTGTTCGTTTTGTTGGAAATCGGAAATCAGAAATTCCCTTCTAAGTTACCTTTTTTTGCAATGTGTGCGTTGTGAATTCCGAAAAAAAAAAAAAATTAGCCTACTTGCCGAAGAAACAAAGCAGCTCCAAATACAAAAAAGATTAAAAAATAATACTTTGAAAGTTACAGCACAATATTATTTCACCTGGTTAAACTCGTACATTCCGTAAAAAATGCCATTAAATTCCATAATACACTGCGATTCGGTTTTGGAAGAAAATGGAGCAAATTTCTTTGCAAAATAAACCATAATAACCCCACAGCAAGGCCAGAAAATTGCTTCAGAGAAACTCGAAGTGATAGCTCCAATAATCAAAAGTACTTTGTCTAAATATAGTTGTAATTCTTAACTAACTATTTTCCAAGATAGTAGTTTTGGACTTAGACAGTTTGAAGGTGATTTTTTGCTGTTTCGGGGTAGTAAGACTCGCTTTATCTTTATACCGTAAATTATAATCTTTGTGGAACAAGATATTGTTTTACGCATACTGTATGTACACTATAGTAGATAAAATTTAACACAAGTACAAGAAAACTTGCAGCTTAATTAAGGAAAAACTGCTTATAAAAAATGCTGAAAATATTGGATTTTCGTTTTATTCTCAAGTATATTTTCGTCTCTTTAAAACAGAAATTTGGAAGTCAATTTCTTCTGCCAAAGAAAAGCTGTTCGTTTGCCAAGTATTTTTTAAGCTCTATTTAATACAAAACAATGACCGACTTTCAAAATAAAACGGCAGTTGTCTAATGCAGTACATGTGGCTAATTTTTCGATCGCTCTAAGTTATCAATTTTTTTTTTAATTTATATGAACTTACTTGAAAACATGTTAACAATAACATATACGATATAGAGACAGTCACCAAGAATGAAAGCCTTTCGAGGTCCAATTAGGCGCATGATAAAAGAGGAGAGAAATAAATTGAGGAAAACTTGAATGACATATGTTAGTGTAGTAATCTTGGCTCCTAAAACATTGCAATAAAATTTTTTGTAATTCCATTAGAAATTTTAAGCTCAACAGGAGACAATATTCAAAACACAGGTGCAGACGGAGATCCCAGCTATATTGTCGCTTATTTCGAAAGGGTGTAAGAACTACATAAGAAAAGACTATTTCACCGCAAATTTTTATCTACTTTTTTATATACTTCTGACCCAAACCTAACCCACACTCTAATCCTTACTCTAAAGCTAATCCCAAATCTAAACCAAACAAAAATCAACCCTAACTCAAACCCTAATCTTAACCCTTGAAAAAGTAAACGAAAAATGCGCGGATGAACATTTCTGATTTTTGCTTTAATCTCTTCAACATAAAAACTTTCTGTGAAATAGTCGCTCCCTGAGAATCATGACGAAAAAGGTTTTGCTTTGTCTCCGTGCAAAATAGGATTAAAGAAATTCTCTTCAAGCAAAATTTGCTTGTCAGCAAACACTTGATGCAGTAAAAAATCAATCAACTCACCAAGTCCACCTTCCACATGGATGCTGGATTGGAGGGTCAAATAGCTATTGTAACCAGCATAAACAAAAACCAGTCCAATTATAACAAGCCAGTACTTTCTTTTGATATCGTTCTTTTGTTGTCGAATTGATTTGGGACTTGGGAGATCCAGCGAGTCAGAGTCGTCATGTTTGCCAATCAAAAACCCCCCAGTAAATTCTGCTTCTTCCGACATGGCATTTGTTAACAACAGTTTGGGAATTCAGTTTAATTATACTAAAGCTCAAAGCTGTACTAACTTGCAGTGCATGGGAAAAGAGCTTTTGGTTTCAGTATTGTAGTGTAAATCATTTTGCAAAATTGATGTTGAAGAATAAGCCAGTATTCAGTATTTTGTCAAGAAACGTTTTTTCAATCTTGTCATCGACACAAAAGCGCATTTTTTTAGGAAGAAAAACTTTTGTAACACTTTTCTGGATAACTTATGTTTTATTTTATATAAGTCAAAACAATATTGAAAGGGCCAGAATCAACCATAACTTTTTTGCAATATTGATCTCTTCTGCTTTTTAGGGCTAAATTAAAGGGGGTAAACCATCCAGCCAATTGCAGTAGTTTACCATATGTAGATGTAAAATTGACATATAATTTTTGAAATTTTTTGTTTTCATTTTTGGGCAGCGGTTGCAAAGATATTGAAGAAATGTAAAGAAACTTCCCCTCTAAAAAGTTTTTGAAACCCTGAGTCTGCTTTTTCAACCTGAACTTCAAAGGAAAAAGAGAGACTGAATAATATTTGTCCTTCCACCAGTAATATTGCATCATTTACATGGTCAATCTAATTTTGATAAATCTCCTTCTTTTTCCGGAAATTCAGGCTGGGAGAACAAAATCAAGGTTTCCAAAAACTTTTAGGGGGATATCTTTTTGTATTTCTTGAATATCTCTACAACTGCAGCCCAAAAAATGAGAACAAAAAATATTGAAATTTTTATTTCGATTTTAGCTATTGTAAACTACCAGAATTGGCTGGATGTTCCTCCTCCTTTAAAGGAAACTGCATTGAGAATAAGAGATAGGGCTAAATTAAACTAAAAAATAATTTAACTATAAAATCACAGAAGCTCGTAAAAGGTTAAAAGCACAACAGTCTGTTTCGTCCTAAGGACTCGTCAGGTGCTACTTGACGAGTCCTTAGGACGAAACAGACTGTTGTGCTTTTAACCTTTTACTGTGATTTTATAGTTATGTTTTGCTCTGATTTTACTTTGTATATCATCGAGCACTGTTTCAGAAAATTGACTATCAACAATTTTCTAAAAAATAAATCAAAAAATCTTTTTTTAAGACCTTTTTTTGAGAGCTCTACAGCACTTTTCGCTCGTCTGATTGTTTAATTCAAATATTGTGAATCCAAAATATTACTAGCACCTTTTTTAAGCATTTTGATCTGAAAATTTTTGAGCAAGTTGGTTGCTATACGACTATTCTCATTCATACAACAATCATTTGAATTAGATTTAAAAAGAAACTAAATTTCTCAAATTGAAAGTCACCTTACGATTAAAGCGACTTTTGATAAAATTGACATTAAGCTGGACAAAATACAATGAATGTTGCTGACAGCATTGCCTTCAGCAAAACTTATTGTATCTGCGATTTATTTATTTTTTGTTGCGTAAGATCAACAATGTGCGATAACTTACTATTCGGGGTCAAAAGATTATTTTTATTGATTTTGCGCAACATAAAAATGCAAGCATTTAGCAATATAACTCAGCCCACAATAGTTAGGATTCGATTCATGCCTTTGCTGTAAAATCTGATCACATATACCGTCTTTATGACCCAAAAATGTTTGATCAAATCAAATTTTTCATTATACTCGTTATATTGCGCCGAACCGTGTGACGAATTTGTGGGGCCTATCTTAAGGCAACAAAGCTCATTTTGTAGAAATGTCGCATCAGTGGCGAGCTGTTGGCAAAACCGTGTCCTATTTGACTGGTCCTAGATTTGAACCTCAGACTTCTCGTTCGAGAGACAAACGCGTTACCTCTTGACCAACTGGCTGGTCCAAAAGTATATTAATATGTTTTGAAATTAAAGATACTTGTAATGAATTGTTACCAAAAAAAATTCATTCAATATTCAAATTGTCAACTCACCACTCTATTCGTATAGTGGATTACAATAATAGAATTAGATCATCGATTAATTTCTTTTAGAAGGATTTTATAAGAGCACGTGGCTTAATTTTGCTCAAAATTTTAGAACAAATTAAGAACAATGCCAGCCTCAGCACGAAAAAGTAATTTAAGAACATGGGCTATATAACGCATTTGTGAATAATCATTAAAGCTTTTTTGGTCTTTATAAATCGCCATTATTGATTTGCCTAACAGTAATCATGATCTATAGATAAGCAAAAACAATTTGAGTCAATTTTGTTTTTGGATGGACTTAAAAGTGAATAAGGATGAAAATTCGTGAAATTTAAGAATTCGTGAAATTTTGTTCGCAACAAAGTTGAATTTCTAATAAATTTTTATATGTGCCTGAGCTTTCACAAAATACTGCTCAAGATCGGTTTTATTGAAGAAATAAGAATTACTTGAGGTAATAAAGAGTTGCCCCAAACCTTGTTTCACTATTCCCTTTACCTGAAAATCGAGCACGGCGTTGCTTATTCTGCAAGAAATTCTATACTTCAAAATTACGTTACATAATTTGTAAATTTTGCAAAGTCATCTTTTTCAAAGCGCAGGGTTGGCAAAGGTGCGGAGTCAAACGGATTGAATTTATTTTTGCGGATAAGGAAAACATAGTGAAACAAGTTTTGGGGCATCTATTTGTTACCTCAAATAGTTCTCATTTCTTCAATAAAATCAATCTCGAGCAGTATGTCTTGTCTGTAAGATAACAAATTTGTTGCACTGTAATGGTTCTGCAGCAACTGCTTCTTCATTCATGCGTGTAAAACCAGACACACTACGTTTTAGCTAAGTTACAACTTTAATTGTTGCGCAAACCAATAGCGTACGCAGGATTTTCGAAAGGGTAGGAAATTCAGAAAATTTGAAAATGATGAAGACCAGAATGAGAATTTTTCCACAAGTCCGTTTTCCTGCCCTAAATCTGGTGAAGACCAAAAAAAAAGGTCTTCATTCAAATTTAGTCGGTTTTTGGCCCGAAATTGGGTGAAGGCCCAAAAAAAGGTCTTTGCCCACCGTTTATGTGCTCAAACCTTCTGCCCAAGTTACAAAAGGGGGGCCCATGTCGCAATTTTGCATACTATTCTATGCTAATTATACTATCCTGTCGACCCGAAGGGGGGCCATGGCCCAATGGACCCCCCTAAATATGCCCCTGGCGCAAACTCAAAGTCTTCTGAAGCACCTCCAAACGTAATTCGTATTGTTTCGACGACAGAATTCTTAATTGTTTTGAATAACTTCAATTTCGAAATTTTAACGATAAACATAGATATAAAATTGATGCACGCTTGGGGTTGTCAAGTTTTCCCTGGTTTTTGGCGAGCATTTCCTAATTGAGCATTGAAAATTTAAACCTGATTTACAAACAATTTATTCTCATAAATAAAATAACTGCAAACTCTAATCACAATTATCTTAAAGAGTCCTACAAATCAGCAATTTGGCTATCTGGAGTAGAATATAATTTTTTTCTTTCTGAGTCTCTAAAATATATCCACGTCACCACAACTTTTCGCAGCGCTGCAAACATCTGTGCCAGCTGCAGTAAAATATTGTAGAGTCTTATTGCTGGTTTCGATTTTAGAATACCCATTGTCGATGAACGAGCACGAAGTTAATTGAATCTTGCAGGCCAGATGAGGGCTTTTCCTTTAAAATATTTTTCTTCGAATGATGCGGGTATTTACTTTAAAGTCGGTCTGACCATGTTCTGACGCTGACCTGCTACAGGAGGATAATCATAGGCTAAGTATGGATTGCAGCACTTGTAGGGTTAGTGTCGTAGATTTAGCACAATACTAGCTAAGTAGTCCACGGGGCCAGCGATGGTGGAATCATATTTGAAGTGAGAGACCCAAAAACAGCGACCATTTTTCTTCCGTATACAGCGCATGTTGTGTAGCCAGGCTAGCAACTAAAATTTTCCTATAGTGGGGGCTTGAATCCGAAGTTAAAATTATTTTGTTCAAGAAATGCCTCAATTTTTGGTGTTGAGAAAACAACTGGCGCAACTTAAGCATATTACAAACGGGGGTCTGTGGTCTAAGCAATTTTTTTAAATAGCCATTTTAACGCTGTTTGAATGACGTTAATCACTTGTTAGAGCCATTTGGAACAACTTAACGGCTAAACTTTGGAAGCCAGTAAACGGCCATAACGGCTAAAATTTGCAAGATAAAGCCTTTTCATCTCCCCCTCCCCCTATTACTTTACTTACAGATTAAGTCCAAAACATGTTTAAAAGCTAGCATTTCTGGTTAAATTTTGTAATTTGGCTTGAATTTTGGCAAACGGAGGGGGGGCTGAAGCCACCTCAGCCCACCCTCTGGTTAGCAATCAGTGATTGCGCCACAGCGCATGTAGCTCTAGCTTAACGCGATTTTTATTGTTTTAGCACTAGCTATTGCAATTTAATGAAGTCTTTCAAGGATACGGAAACAAAGCATTTCGATTTAATGGATTGCGCACATAAACATCATTCAAAACGTAATAGGGCCCACCCCCCCCCCCCCCCCTTTCCCCCACGTTAAAAGTGCGAGTCCGAGTCTATATGCTTTCTTTTGGTTTCGCCATGTATGGAATCAAAGGCGGTGGAATCGTCCAGCCAATTCCGGTGGTTTGTAACAGCTAAAATTGAACTACAATTTTTGATATTTTTTGTTTTGATTTTGAGGCTGCGATTGTAAAGGTATTCAACAAATGCAAAAGATATCCCCCAAAAAAGTTTTTGGAAACTCTTAGTTTTGTTCTTCCCGCCAAAACCACAATTCTCTAAACTATTAGGCCTACTGTGGTTTTGGCGGGAAGAACAAAACTCAGAGTTTCCAAGAAATTTTTTCGGGGGATATGTTTTTTTTATTTGTTCAATATCTTTGCAACCGCAGCCCCAAAATTGAAACAAAAAATATCAAAAATTATAGTTCAATTTTAACTATTGTAAACCACCGGAATTGGCTGGGTGATTCACCGCCTTTAAAAAGGTACTGCTCGAAATCGGTTTTAATGAAAAAATATGAACTGCTTGAGGTAATAGAGAGGTGACCCAAACTTTTTTCCGCAATTTCTGGGATTCGTAAAAAATAATATCCTTTAATCCGTTTGACTTCGTACTATTGCAACCCTGCATTTCGCAAGTTTGTGACACTACAAAAGGTATAATGTTGCAAAAATTCTGGCACACTGAGAAACGCGACTAGTAACTGGTAGCAGTAAGTAGCCTATAATCAAATATGAAAATTTGGCTACTGCTATGGGTACGTGTAGATCTAGGCTACCAGTGCTGATTTACGGTACGCCTTCTGTGATGTCACAAAATTGTGAAATGCAGGGTTGCCAATGGTACAGAATCAAACGAATAAACAGTATGTTTGCGATTACAGATAATTATGAAAAAAAGTTCGGGGCACCTCTTTATTATCTCAAGTAGCCCTCATTTCTTCAATAAAACCGATTTCGAGCAGTATCTCTTTAAGTTGCAAATTGGTTTATTCAAAGGTTAACTATTTTAGAAATAAACGTCTAAAGCTGGACCCTCACAAAAAAAAGAACGGCTACACTTTTTTTTTATAAGTTATAAGAACTAGTAAATTTGGAGTTTGGGATGGTTTAATTTTTTGCGGATTTTCAGTCTTATTTGTTCTTAAATTTTAAAACATCTATGTCAATTTTAGCGACCATGTTTGCAAACCTGTTTAATTTCCGATGCTCTATTGGCGTAAGTAAAAGATTTTTTGCTGCTTTTGCAGTATCGCGAAATTGCAAAAAGAAAAAGCAAACTTTTTTCAACTGTCTTGAACCTATGCCAAAAAAATTCTGCGTTACTTCGTCTCAAAAAAATTCTCGGTTACTTCGTCCCCCCCCAAAAAATAGTAAAAAAAAAATTTTCGGGTAGAGCACAACAGCGCTCTATAAACTCAGAATAGTAGCAATTTTGCTTGCAAACACAAAAAAGACAAAGCACTAAAATTTAATAATTGGTTTGAATCCGTACACAATTTAGTTTATTTTATGAATTTGATATTTATTCTTTTTCCTTTGTTCTCAAATTTATTTTTGGTGCTGAAGCTGGCTTTGTTCTTAAATTTTAAGCAAAATTGAGCCTCATGTTCTTAAAAAAAAGGGCGTATTTACAGAAAAAATTCGAGCCTCAATTAGCTGGAAAGAAAGACCAATGAGAGCGTGCTGTACGCTATACACGAATTCTTCTAGTCAGCAAAATGCGAGGTTGCAAGTTTAAATAAAGGTGGCTCCATGAGAGGATAAGTGGAAGGGAGAGCGGCCTTGGGCAAAAATCTATCTGCCTTCCACTTTTGTGCTCTTGGAAGTCATCGTCATTGAACCTTGTCACCCCGCCCGTTGTCGACAAAAAGAATCTGTGTAACGCTTCAAGATTGTTTACTAGTGACGTGTTTCATTGCTCCTTTTTTCTTCAGCCAATTACGGCTCAGCTTTTTTCTCTAAATATTTTTTGTGCTCTTCATTGATTCTTCCTGACAAGTGTCAGACGAAACGCTTCGAAAAAATAAACATCCTGATTAGAACAATTCTCAGGTTCTGTATCACCAACCAACTTTTAAATCTAACTCGGTCGTGAAACATCTTTGATTGTGAACTCGTAACTTTTTTCTCGATAGTGTTGGCATAGGCATTTGCCCTTTAATTACCCTATTCTCAAAGTAAAAAAGCTGTAAACCCAGTTTTTTTGTGAACAATTAAAATGTAATAATGTTGAATTTTTTTTTACTTAATATACATCACGTTAAAAAAGTTACTCTAGGGTTTCAAAAATCAATTCGGAAATTCTAGTTTGTAGTGATAATTTTCAATACACATTACTACACCGTTCTGTTTAAAATGGGTAAATGGTGGTAAAGGGTTTTCACCCAACTTTGGGCTCTAATTTTAACCGAGAAATTTGGTGTAGTCCAATTTTTCGGACCACAACTTCAATTTTCGGTTGATCTAAAACTTGAATTTGAATGTAGCACTAAGCTGCAGTTTAAATTACTTGTCTGTTTCCCGGTTGTAAGGGGGAGTTGGGTAATTTTGAACGTGTTAACTTGATTGAGCCCACTAGAAACCACGAACAAACTAGCTGTTTATTTGTCCAAACATAAAGTTTATTTGTCCAACATAAATTAAATAAGTTGACAGAAAGGTTGCGATAATTAAAACACCTAACGGTCATCAAGTATCAGAAATTTTGTGTATAATATTGTGATTCCTGTTTCCAATGACTTGACTGGGTCGTAGTTAGAGGGAGCTAAGTGAGGCAGGGCCCTATCTAGAAAATATGCACTCAAAACTGTTAAAAATCAGATTGAATATCTGGGCTGCTAAACACGCACGTGCATAATTCGATTCTTGATTGGTCTTCACTTATTTTTGCCCGAAAGTTTGTCTCCCAGAGGCGCTAAGAATTTTTTTAGTCTTGACGTTATTTTGGCTGGATGATTGATTCGCGGGGGGATTTCACCGTTTTCTGCACGTTCATCTGATTATCGGCTCTGGTCGTGTAATTCAACTTGTATAGATCCTTAATGATTGTTTTAGTGAATAAACTGGTTGACTTCATACATTTTCTAAATGGATATGAGAGTTTTTTCAAGTTATTATGTTGTGTTATCTTTCGTGTTGTTGTTTTAATTAGCGTTTGTGTTGTTGAAATAAAATGTGGTTAAGCACAATATAACGTATAAGATTGTAATTACATCTTTGTTCCCCCAAGGTTCCTTCCTTGACTAGGAGACAGCGAAGAGACCTAAGCGACAAAGTTTCAGGGCACATCCAGAAAGTTTTTCAGAGAAGATCCGCAAATCCGCTGTTTACCAGTTTGTAAAATTCCAATTTTTGGGTTTAACATACCGAGCTAACAATGATCAAAAAACAGAGACGAAAAAAGATGGTAAATCGTCCGCTAATCAATATAATCGGCAATTAACTTCGACCAATTTAAGCTATTTTTAACAGTGGAAAATCACAGAAACTAGATGTTACATGAAAAGTACATTTTCCTGCTTTTGTTACATTTGTTGAAAAAATGCTTTTTATTTTAGAATTTCGGCCATAGGTTATTCTACAATATACCTCATATTGTCGAAACACGGTCAGAAGACGATTGCAGATTCAACAAAAGGGAGTGAAGCATCCAGCCAATTACGGTAGTTCACCATAGGTGAAATCAAAATAAAATTTTTGAAATTTTCTGCTCTCATTTTGGAGCTGCGATTGTAGATATTCATTCAACAAATACAACAATCTTTCCCAAGAAAAAAGATTTTGGAAACCCTAAGTTTTTTCTTCCAGCCTGAATTACCAGAAAAATTGAGATTTGTCAAAATTAGATTGGTCACGTGATGCTACTAGAAGGGTAAATACTATTCGGTCTCTCTTTTTTCCTTGAAGTTCAAGCTGAGATACAGATTCAGGATTTTCAAAGACTTTTTAGGGGGATATCGGTTTGCAACGGCAGCCCCAAAATGAAAACAAAAAACTCAAAATTATTTTTCGATTTTAGCTATTGTAAATCACTGTTAAGTGGCTGGATGCTTCACCCCCTTTGAAATGCGGCGGTTCGTTGCCAAGCTACTGCATCTCTTAATGAAACAATGTCAGTATTTAAAGAGGGTGAAGCTTCCAGTCCATTCTGATGGTTTACAATAAGTAAAATCAAAACATATTTTTTTAAAATTTTGTCTCATTTTCGGGCTGCGGTTCTAAAGATATTCAACAAATAAGTTACAAAAAGATATCCAAAAACTCTTAATAGAATAACCCGTAAGCTTTTTTGAAACCTAGAGTTTGTATCCCAGCCTGAATTTCCAGAAAATAGGGAACTTTTTACCAAAATTACATTGGTCACAAGATGTTACTGGAAAGGTAAATACTAAATCTCTTTTTCCCTGCAAGTTCAACCCGAGAGAACAGATTAGAGTTTCCAAAAACTTGGATATCTCAATTCTATTTGTTGAATATCTTTGCAACCGCAACTCCAAAAATAACAAAAAATTTCAAAACATTATGTTTCGATTCTAGCTATTGTAAACTACTACAATTAGCTGGATGCCTCTTATGTCCTGCAGTTTTGCTGTAGTTTAAAAAACAATAAAGTTAAAACTGATACATTTGGCAGCTTTGTAAGTTGGTTTCAAACAGGAAATGGCATGGTGATGCATAAATGCCATGGAAAACGAGAGTCGAACAATATCCGTTTGGCAACATCGAAAAAGTAGATTTGTCGGAAAGCTACATCAGCTCAATAAGTAGTGCTTTGCATTTCACGGAGAAATACATTACATTAAGCCATAATTTACACGAGTTTATTGCAGCATCGGTATATGAAAACAATAAAAATTAAATATATGATAGTTAACACAGTTCGATATTAATTAAACACAGTTTGAAATGTCTTTATAAGTATGAGTATTTTATGTACAGAAACGCTAGAAGCAATTTTGCAAGAGCACCAAAGCTACCACAATTATAATTTAGGCTAACCTTTTTTATCTTTAACTTTTCAGCATTTTTTTGGTTTATTTTCAGTACAACTTGCTTTTCCTGACTCTACGTGTTATTATTGTATTAGTATCCATTAGCTGTTATTGTGGTAGTCAAGAATAAAAAAATAAATGAATAAAGTACTGTAATTACACAGAGGGCGTTATCTTGCCTCTATTTTTCTTAATCGTTTTTTTTTCGTACGTGCAGAATCTTTTTTTGTCATATTTCGTTTTTCATTCTCAGCGAAAGTTAGTACTGAATTGATAGGAAAAGACAGTTTTTCTCTTTATACAGTATCATTTCACAGATATAAATCTAGGTAAGATAATCTGTTCAGAGATAATTTGGTTAGAAGAACAAGACCAAGAATTCAGGGAACGTCTCGCAGAACAATGATACAAACATGAAACGTAGACCTATCTCGAATATTCACAGTATGAAGAAATTGGAACGCATTGAAGAGTAACACATGCGAACGCAAGTAACTTTCAAATTACCTTTTAACGAGTTCTTCTACAATAATTGCAAGACAACCCCGCGCTTTTTCAGGGCAAACTAACTAAGCCGCCATGGTAAGCGACGACTGATAGATAATACTGTAAAGTTTCTGTGGTTGATTATAATTGTTAAAAAAAAAAAAAAACGGGAAATCGTTTAATTATTAAAAAAAAATTAACCACAACATGGTTTTCACAAAACACAATACATTTTAGGGGTCGAAGGGAACATTACGCAACGTAACTTAAGCGTGAAGTTGTCTTTATAACCAAACACCTACATCGCAAGTCCAATAATACAACATAAAACAATGCAAAATATCAAGTTCATAAAATTACATCAATCACAACAATGAAATCTTTCTTGATGAACAATATATGAATACATAGTACTCTATTCAACACACTTTTACTTGTATATGAGTTCAAATAGATGACGCTAAAATACAATCTCAATTGCACAATTAAAATAGTCGTTTTTTATTGAAGCAAGTTGTACAAAATAGAGTATTTGACAGTCATGGCATTTAATGCAAGGCCAGACTAAGGTGTGGGACAACAGCAGCCAGAAGAGGGAAACTGAATCTAACGAAAACATGCTATTTTCTATTTCTTACCAACTAATTTTTGCGGTTGCAAGCCATGAAAACCACACCCGATTTTCCCCTCGTGCTTTAATTGGCTGAAGATTTTGTGGCGGGTTCTTCTAGGTCAGTGGCCCCTTTCTAGAGACTCTCAACACCAGTGGGCCCCCTGCGTGGCTATAAAATTGTCTGTCCCAATGATCTTCACCACAAATCGGAGTTTTTTCCCCGAATTTCCATTGAAGACCAAAAAAAAGGTTTTCACCTCAAATCGAAGGGATTCTCCCCGAATTTCTATGTCCAAAAAAAGGGATTTTCTCGTCTAGTGTTCCGTGGCCCCCTGCTTAATGTCCCGTGGCTCCCTAAGGGGGCCATTGACCACCGGTTGAGAACTACTGCTCTAGGAACTGATATATCCTTTTACGGGGGCTTCTTTCGGTAGCCCAGGGGCAATTCGCCCGATTTTCCACTCTACCTTTAATACGACCCTGATTAAATACTTGATTTTGTCAAAGTAGACTACTAAAACGGCAAAGTAACAAATTGAAGAAAACGTATTTGAAATTGACTAAAGAAATTCATGAAAGTGACGAAAATTTCATAAAATAATCAAATAAAAAAAATTTTAGGAATGATAAGTCGCAGTGTATTTCTTAGTAACTAAATCAAAGGCAAACTTGAAATAGATAAATTAGGATATTTTCTTTCTTAGTGCTTCATCTTCCAACTTTATTGATTCCTTGTTCTTTTTTCTCAAATCTTTGATCAATTTTCTCTTTAGTGGATCAGGTACAGAGAAGCATTTCTATTAATGCAAATAAACACAACTGCTAACAAATGTTATAAAGCAAGGAAAATGGCAATCTCACCCGGATAAAGGTTAAAAAGGCCTCACTTAATAGGTTGAAAAGCGGGTACATTGCCATTTTTCTGTTTAATGTTACAATATTGTGGCTGGATAGTGGATATTTAATTAGACGCTTTTTACGCAACGCCTAACTAATAACTTTTCTTTGACATTTTTGTCAACAGGAAACCATTAATAATTAAGTGTCTGCTAGTAAAATTTATAATTGAAACATCATAATTCCTCATAAATCTTTTGGAAATTTTCCAATATCGTAGCAAAACACGCTTAAAATAGAAAATGTTGACTACCATAAAAATTAAATACCACAGACCGCATTTAAACCATAATTATGTATGTGCTACTATACCTGCATAAATTTGTGGCAATCAAGCGTTGGGGCGTCACTTTTTGAAAAACGAAAGATTTCAACTAGATCTGAGATGGAATGGCATTTCAAGATGGCTGTCATTTTTTCGTGTATGATTGTTAATGCAGCACGAAAAAGAACTTTTGAGCCCTCAAAAAATAAACAATCCCAAATACGAAGCACAGTCTGAAAAAAAAAGCTCAATTAGCCAATGTATTAATTCGCTACGTTGCTCGGACCTCAAGACAACGTAAAAACAACTTACAAAACATGTCTGTTTATCTAATTGTCAAGGTTACATACAATCCTTTAAGTTTTGAGGCTTGCTTAATTTAAAATTAAAACACGTCTATCGCCTAAAAATACTTTTATCCATTTACTGGTAAATCAGATGGCTAGCTTGAGCACCAAGCTACACTTTTATAAGTTAAATATTTACTCTTTTTTCTTATCTATAGATCTATATAACTCCCAGAGCGAACACACTTCGTCAATTATTCATTTATTTCTAATGAGCCATATATTGATAGCCCTAATTTTAATACTAAGCAAGTGAAAATACGCCCAAACTCAACTGTGTTCAACGCCCTGTTTACGTCGATCAGCAATCAGTCGAACCGTTATTGGATCAGTTTGTGAGTCAGATTGAATTTATTACTGTATCCTTTTAAATGCAACTTAAAGTGGTAGCGTTACATATTACCAACCATAATTATGTAGAAAAGAGGAAGGCCACACCCAGGGACGATTTAAGGGGGGGTCCATGTTGTTATTGGGTCGCCAGTATAGTATAATTACGACAGAGTAGTACGCAAAATTGTTGGCATGCCCCCCTTCCTTTGTAACTTGGGCAGAAAATTTGAGCAGACAAACGGACAGAATCTGAGTGCAGACCTATTTTTTTTGGGGGGGGGGTCTTCACCTAATTTTGGGCGAAAAATAGGACCGAATCTGAATGAAGACCTTTTTTTTGGTCTTCATTTTTTTGAACTGCAAGTACGCCAGTGTGGAATTAAGAACGTTTTTATCTCTCTTTCTAAACTCCTTGCTGCGTCCCCCTCCCCCCTTTCGAAAATCCTGCGTACGCTAGAGGCCACACCGAATGTTTTCTGAAACACGGTGCTTTTGGGTTCCACCAATTGAAATACAGGGTGGCCTCAAAAACAGAAATTCAATAATCCAATCGTCCTGAAGAACGCCACTCTCCCACGTAATTTTTAAAAACAGAAAATTTACCATTGTTCCGAAACTGAGCAGTTTTATTTATTATTTTGGTTTTACCGTACTGGATCGTAGAAAAGTTTTCGTTTGTTTTTATTTTTGAGAAACTTTCACTGAGTCTTACCTCGGTTGAAATAACGTCAGCAAAAACACAAATAAACCACTTCGAAGCGAGTAGCATCCAAGTTGCTTGCAGTTGTTTCATTTTTTCATCAATAACTGGAAATTTCAATCTGAAATTGAATTTATTAGAACTATTTTATCTAATGGACCACAATATGAAACGTAAATTTAAAGGCTTAAAAAAAAAAAACTAGGCTAAACAAAGAGAAAACCGCAGCCCAAAAGTACGTGGCTGAAAAGACCCTCAAACTACCCCCCTTAAACTGTAAAATATGCGTTCGAAAATATTGAAAGCGTTTCCAAACGTATGTAACAAAACAAAAAACAAATTATGGACCCAAGCACCCACTTATATTCTAAATGAAACTTGTATTTTACCTTTGGTTAATCTACGTAAAATGCCACTTACGGAAAAAAGATGATTACAGAAAAGAACCTGTCCCTTTTAATATTTAGTGAAAAGGGCAAATTAATCATGGTGTATGTACTGTAAATGCCAACCACTTGGCCCGCCAATATCCCATCTCTCAGTGTCTACTTTTGGTTGGAAAGCATGAACAAAAAGTTGGATAGTTCGCAAATTATTAGTTCTCTACCTCCTACATTGTTCAACTTAGCAGCATACAACAAATTAAACTCATAGTTCAAAGAAAAAATCCTAGATTTTTTATATTTATGACAATTTCCCTGGCAAGTTGTTCAATATTTTTACTTTTAATTTTTATTAATGCAAAGGTGAAATTTAACCCGCAATAGAGCATTCAACTCTTAATAATTGAATCACATAAAAAAACCCCCATTACCTCACTAAATCATCCAGCACAGCAAGGTCACTCCTTAAAGCCAACATTTCATGGGAATAGTATGCTGGTAAAATATCTTCTACAAGTGCACTAAGTAGCCAAAAACTTTTTTCTTCTTCTTTTACAACTAGAAGGAGCATGGCAGTAAGATAATTCATTCCCTGTAAAAAAAATTAAAGTGATTACTAAATTCAAATAACAAAAATTTCGTGTGCCTAAAACACTAAAAGTAAAGTTTCTAATCTATTTTTTGCCCTAGCCATATAAATACAATACAAATAAATCTCAATTTAAAATGCCCAATAAAATTTTTCCAGTAAGTTTGGAGTCTTGGTGCTTTCTCCACCTCACTGCTACCTTGAAGAAGACATTTCAAGGTCTCATTAAGGCTGAGCATTCTCTCTATCATAAATTTCGTTTGGAATAGTCCAAAAATCTTCTTTGTGTTGTTGTGTATTAAATTCAACCCTAAAACTGAAAAATTCAGCCTGTTCGACTATTAAAACAACAATACAATACTAACTTGACAGTATGCTACTCCTGGATTATGTCTTCCATAAGCAATAAGTACATTGCGAAGACTGTTCTTTTGGTCTTCTTGTCGGCCGTTCATAAAATGAACGTTGTCAGGAAAAGTCCTATCCAAATCAGTTGCCACTGCATCTTGAAGATTTGCTTCAACTTCAGAGTCTGGAAGAAAAATGCAAATAAAAATTCTGCTTGTGATGAGGAACCAAATTTAAATTCGTACCAAAAATGTTTTGTCAAAAAATTAGAGGTTCAAAGTTCAAATTATTATGAAAGTACACCGCAAAATCAAATGACTCATTTATTACAGATGAGTCAAAGTGCCACAACAAAGGTTAATGCAAAAATACATATTTCAGCAGTTTTATTAATACCAAGGAATCTAGCTTTTTCAGAAAGCTAGTTTAGAAACACAACAATAATACAACGCAATTGAGAATCAAAAATCAAGCCATACTTGACACAACTTACTTTACAACTACTTGCACAGTATTGGTATCTGGTTCTATACATTATTTGTGATGCTATTAGTTATATAACGTGAGTTCAAAGGTTGGGTTAAGCATGGACATAACACAAATAGCATGTATTATTATTATGTATGTAGTTCCTACCATATGTAGTTGCCACCATATCTACCTTTGCAAGGATTTGTTTGCAATCGAAAGTACAATCCAGGATTGCTTTCCATCTTTTTTCTAGCCCCACTTACATCCATCCAAACCTACAATTAAGAATTTAAATATGTAAGGGCAATCATACTAGTAGATAACAACGCCTACTTTTTCAAAAACTCCATATTTGCAGTCTCAGTGAGAAAATTTGTTAACGATATGTCAATGTTACTGCAGGTATCAGCATATTTATGTGATTTGTTTTTGTCTTTCTGACATTCGAATCAACTGAAGGAACAACAAGAGATATTTCAGTTCTAAAGCAAAGGTACTCTACACAATTAGCAGCTAAGTTAACGGCAAAGCTAATATTGGCACTAAATATCTTTGAATGCAATTCTTTGGCAATAACAGCGTTTTTAATATTCAGCTAACATCACTTTACCCAACAAAGAAAGTTTAAAAACATGTTTAATAATCGATAAAAGAATTCAATTAAAATTTCGCATTACACCATTTGTAAAGTTGCTTCAAGGTAAACAATTTCACCATTGTAAATCTCATGCATATTTGCAACTCCCGTATTTGCTTACCCTACTTCTAAATTGCTGAGGAATCCCTTTTCTGCAGAATCTTTTAGCTGAAATAAAAACGCAATAGTAAAACACAGAACAAAAAGACAACTAAAAAAACAATTCTACCCAAAATCTGCTATTAAAACAGAATTTATTTGTTCAGTCATTGCCTTTAAGTTTAAGTGAATTATTGCAATATACAATTAGAAGTGTGCCATAACTTTATATGTAAGCCAAGATTGCATCAATTGCAAACAGCAAAAATGACCACTAAGTTTTGGAAACGACTAAATAATTAAAATGAGCTATTATTACTTTAACATACTCGAACTTAATCTTAAATTTGCTTTGCAGGATGAGCCATTCACTTAATAGTACTTGAGGATTTTAATTTTGGAAGGAACTCTTTCGCCGAAAATTTTCATCAAGTCTGACCCAAATCTACTCAACTTTTTACACAAAAACTAACCCCAATTTAATCCATTTCATAGACTACACCTGTATTTACTTTGTTTGTTTTCAATTTTTTTTGTATGCATAAAATAAACAAATAACGTCTAACCGTAATCTTAACTCTTAAGTAAATGAAAATAGCACAGATAAATATTCCTCGCTTTTATTTTCTTAAACTGAAAAATTTGTGGTGAAATAGTCACTCTCCATACTTTCTGTTAATTTTAAAGTGTATTTAAATTATAGATTACATCCCATTAAAAATTTCTAACAAAGCTTAGTTAAGACAGGCAATAAAAGAAGCTGTACTTTTTCGATCATGTTGGTACTTGTCTTTTTTCATCTCTTTGTCCCATCGCATTGACCTTCGAGACAAAACAACCAAATATTCAGACTCAAACTCTTCATGTGATTTGTAGTCAAAATCATCTTCTCGTACAAATCCATATGCATCAATAGGACTAAAATATAAAGTTTTGTTGAGTTGAATGGTATCGCATTTCAACTTTAGGTAGCAACATTGCACGAAACAAATTGAATGATGAAATATTAGATTTCAAATCAAGCAGCACAAAACAATTTTATTTTGTCAATTTCGTGAAAAAATGTTTTTTTAAAGCATTTAGATAAGTTAAAAATAGAGATAGTTTAAATTTGAAATGAAGTCAGTATTTTTTCTGTAATGGCATTAACTTAAAATCCAAACACATTTTGATGCTTGTTCAGATTCTTGAACTGGCAATGAGTGTTTGTATTCTTGGAAAAGATACTTTACACATATCTGATATTTCTAGAGTTCCCCCTAACTTTTTGACTAATTGATTAGTGCCCAAAGCTGTAAAAATATGCAGAAGTTCACTAAATTTTGCACGAATTCAGTACTAAAAGCTACAGCATACTGCTATACGAAAAAGGGGTGTCGTTAAGTATAAGCCGTCGCTTTTTTATCGGAAGCTCTACAAGTCATGTATGAGCACACGCGCGTTCTCTTCTCTTTGATCTAAGCTATTACCCAAATCTAATCCTAATGAGTGTTTGAATGAGAAGAGCGAAAGTGTGTGCATGCTCATACATGAGTCACAAAGATTCAGAAATATTTAAAGCTGAAGGCTTATATCTAAACGACACTCCGAAAAAGTTTACCTTGAAATAGTTATGATACGCTACACAAAACAGTTTACCTTGGCTTTCCAACACAGTCTCCAAGATTATGATTTGATTTTACTTCCATAGTTGAAGAAGAATTTGCGCCTTGCATTTTTAGATCTCCTAATTCTTTGCTCACAGTCCAACCTTGCAGTATTTCTGTATTTCAGCCGTCAAATGCTCAGTAGCCTAGTCATTCGACAGGTCAGTAGCAACACTGAAGAGCATAGGCTTTGAATCTACCCAGATACAGTACAGACAGAGTACACTACCGATACTCAGTACTGAGAAAGCTTAAGAAAACAGAAGAGAACTGAGAAAGTAGCAGTAAGTCTAACTTTCCTTTGACAGACTGATGAATTCTAACTCTTCAAGTCAAAAGTCCTCTCCAGGCAGACATTAACTTATTAAAACCAATAGCCTAATAAAAGACTAGATAAGAGCTACCGGTACAGTACTGCTGATTATCATCAGATTATGGGTAGACCTACAATAAACTTAAAGCAGAAAATTACCGGAACAGTAGGCACTAGGCTAATGATTTACAAGCTACTGGTAGTGGTAGGCCTATGGTAGGTATTTAATCTACCTTGTAAGCTACCTGGCTACCTAACGTACACTACAGTTCTACACTGGTGAAGGTAAGGTAACAGTAGGCTACACATCATCATGTAGGCCCAATGCTGAATGACAACGTTAACGTTATGATACTGTAATCCAAATGTTAATGCTAACCCAATTATCAGAAATCTAAACAAAACCATAATTTTAATCTAAAATTTAAAATCTTAAATCAGGAAATCTAAACAAAACCATAATTTTAATCTAAAAACTACGGTAGGGCCTAGCCAGTAAATGAACACGTACCGGTATTCTTTACTCTCTTCTATTTTGCACACTAGCGTGCTATTAAGCACTACCTAACATAATAGGCCTAATCAGCAATAATATTGGTGGTAATCGAGTGCTTTATATTACTATTTAAAGTCTAGTGCTAAAAAATAACCTACTGAATAGTCTGATAGTACCAGTACGGTAGGCCTACCAAATCGCTGAACCATACCGTACCGGTACCGTAGGCCCGCCATAGACTTGCAGGCAGGCCTAGAATACTGTGCCTAGAGTAACATGGTAAAAATTGACTAATTCAGAATTTAATTCAATTCGATAGTCCCTGGGCCAGTGGGCCCTACGCAACAGGTACCAGTATTCATCGACCAAGGACCTGCTAGCCTCAGTAGGCTGTAGGCTACTCTGTAATGCAGTGAGTACCGTAGGTGCTGGCATCCACAGTTGGGGACCCCGGCGCTGCCGTTATTTGGCAAAAAAAGCAGCGGCGCTGCCGCTTATCGCTACTCAAATAAAAAAGTAGCGCCGCTGCCGCGACTTGCATGCAAAACAGCGGCCGCTGCTGCTACTTTAAAAAAATAAACAGTGAAAAGAACGATAGCATTCAAATACGGCATCTAATGGTGAAATTTCAACTTTATTTATGAAAGTTAATTATTCAAGCTTTCATTCATTTCATTCATTCTTTTTTTTATTCTTGACCACCACAACAATAGCAAATGCATGGTAACACAATAATAACACGTAGAGTCAGGAAAAGGAAGTAGCGACACAACGTCAGACGTTAAGACATGCAGAGGATACTGAACACAAAAAAGCGATTTTTATTTCAAAACTTTGGATTTTTATTTCAAAAAGCGATTTTTATTTCACAGCTTTGGAAGATATATTTTATTTCAAAACATTGGTACAGGTTACAATCGGCATTAGCAGACGTAAAATGGTAGACAAGTAAGCAAATCACCATTCAATTAGTTATTGGCATAGGTGGGCAAGTTAATGCAAAACGTTAGCTTCGTTAACCGCTAATCCGTTAACAAACTTCACACCTCCGTAAACGTTAATCCGTTATTTTTAGCTTTAATTAACAGAAGTTAATAAAGTCCGTTAATCCGTTAACATTTTGCGTGTAATTTACATTTCTTTTTATTCACTCGCTTCTAGAACACGTATTGATGCTGTTGAGCTGATTGTAAGGAAATATTTATCGCTATGGTGGTCTTTTTGTGCTTTGGAAGATATATTTGACAGTCTAATCTAATTTCAAGATGAAAATAAGTTCAAATGCACAACGAAGCTGCGATGGGAAAACCTTTGGAAATTGTGAACAATGATTATTAATAGACCTATGAAGCTGCAGCTTATTATTTGCCTCAAAAAAGAGCTCCTTTCTTCGCTCTCTTCAATAAAACTCGTGCTAATACGCAACAAGTGCTACCAGTGCAAACTGGTGTGTTCCTGTCCGATGAATGAATGGTGCGAGATATTAACGATAAAAACTTAACGGAAGTTACCAGAACTTAGCGGATGTTACTTTAGTCCGTTAACAGAACTTAACGGACGGTAATTTAGTCCGTTAACATGAAAAAACTTTTAAACGGATTAACGAGTTAATGAAAAAGTTAGCTTCGTTATTAACGGATAACGATTAACGGACTTATGCCCACCATAGGCGTAGCCAGGGGAGGGGGGGCCCAGGGGGCCCGGGCCCCCCAATTGAAATACCACCAATGATATAAAATTATGATAAAATAGCCTAGCGATGTTTAGTTGCAGTTACGCACGACGAGAGAGCCCAGGGGCCCCTGATTAACATCCAGGCGGCCCTTAAGTAATAACCAGGAGGCCTTAACCGACAACCAGGGGGCCCTGGGGCCCCTAACTAACAACCAGGGGGCCCCTAACCAACAAGCAGGGGGCCCCAGGGCCCCAAAGTGAAAAACGGGGGCCCCTAGGACCCCCAACTAACAACCAGGGGGCCCCTAACTGAGGACCAGGGTCCTCTTACCAACAACTAGGGGGCCCCGGGGCCCCTAACGACCAGGGGGCCCAGGGCCTATAACTAACAACCGGGGGCCCCGGGGCTCTAACCGACAACCAGGGGACCCCTAACTAACAACCAGGGGGCCCCAGGGCTCCTAACCGACAATCAGGGGGCCCCTAACTGACAAACGGATGTCTCGGGACTTCTAACTGACGAACAGGAGGCCCTGGGGCCCTAATTGACAACCAGAGACCCCCAGGGTCCCTAACTAATAACCAGGGGGCCCGGGGCCCCTAACTGATGACCAGAGGGCCCTGGGGCCCCTAACTGATAACCAAGGGGCCCGGGCCAAAAGCCCCACAATTCAAATTTTTAACAATACAAACGCAAAACCTGTGAAAAATCGAAAAGTTTTGTGCTAAAAGTTGCAACCCCAAGCCCTCGTTTAACGTTATTATGAACTTAAAGCGATGACACAGGCGTTAAGGCAAACCCCCTACTGAAATACTACCATTGATACACATAATGAGAGCATAGCCAGTATGTTGTCCTTGTCCGAAATTGCAATTTCTTCAATTTAGGATATACGCGTGCAAAAGCAAGTAATAATAATGACGACCACCTGTGTCCACGTCATAATAATGTCATGCAATTCCTGGAGGTTTCAGAAAACTGTCAAGTGACTTGACTCGAGTCCTCCACGTTTTGAAAAAAAAGTTATTTCAATTTTGCTTTAAATGTTCTTTTTTATATGAAAGAACATAAGGGCGCGATCTTATCTCAAAATCATGGACGTAGCCAGAGGAGTGGCCCAGTGGGGCCCGGGACCTCTCAACTGAAATGCCACCAATGACAAAAATTTGACAAAAAAACCTTGTTTCTTCATTTTCTGTTTCTTTTAGCATCTTTGCGTACTACAGTAATTAATAATAAATAATACTGACGACCAGGGGGCCCGGCGTACCTCCTTAATTCAATTTTTTCCAACCAATTTAAACGTATAACCATGGTGAAATCTAGGATTTTTGTCCGAAACTTGCTATCTCAGGCCCTCATCTTAACTTTTTATGAACGTAATGCAATAACCAGCGCCGTATTTGCCATATGGCTAAGTGCCAGGGCCCGGCCCTCAGATGGTAAGACTTTTTTTGGTCTTCACTTATATTTGCCAGGAAGATGTTGCAAAAATTCCCTAAGTGCCAGGGGCCCCGCGCAATGTAAATCCGGCCCGGGAATAACATGTTTAGTAAGCGTAACTATCTATTTTACCAACGATTCATCTCGCCAGTTTTTACGAACAAAATACTTTAAAAAAATAGCTGGGGAAAATGCTCATTGAACAAATTATTGAAATTGAATTTGAGGGGTCCTGGGCCCCCTGGCCGTACATGTAATCCTGTAACTGGTTAACTTCATGACAAAACAAAAATCTCTTAAGGAAAATCTTCGAGTGGATTATTATTTACTGCTAAAATATTGCAGGAGGCAATTTGTCTTACTTGCCCTTACATGGACCAAATCACCACAATTAAAATTTTACACTGTAATGCATGATTTTAAACGTGTTTTGGAATTTAATTGCAAGTAAAAGGAGGATTGAACAATTAAATTTTTTCAATTGGCTTTCTAATGTTAAAAATCTAGTTCTTTCAAATGGCTGTGAACACGTGCGAAATGTGATCCAATGAGATTAAAATAGCTTTTTTTTCCCAAAAACTTACAAAAATTGCCCAACGGCTGGGGGCTTTGCCCCCAGACCCCATAGCCACCGGCGGCTGGAGGCTCCGCCCCCAGACCCCCGTCTGTGGTACGTTTGAGTACACTAGCATACTCAACACGTTTTCTAAGTTAGGCGTTTGCATTTTCTAACGATTAGTTTTCGCCCTCTCCCTTTATCAAAATCCTGGTTAAGTGCCAACAGACTACAGCTTCAGATCTTCCATTCTATGATATCTTTGTCCCACAAAAACTTTCTTTTTTGAAATTTTCTGATGACGTCATTGCATGTGATTTGTGGTTTGGGCCTCCCCCAATCAAAAATCCTGACTACGCCTATGGTGCCCACCTATGGTTATTGGCATGCTCCTTCCAAAAAAACAAGCATTTCAAAATACTAATTGGTCAAACCAGCGCTTTGGAAATTAATCTACTTAGGAAGTTACCTTTGGCAGTTACACTAGGAAGTTAAATTCTTCATCGCATTTTCTACACAAAGAAAAGGCAATACGAAATATCGACCCAAATAAGCTAAGGTTTTGCCATTAAAGCACTATGACATACAGCATTCAGCTTCTGTACAATTCTATCCCGGCTCTTATAGCTGTGAAGTAGTCGTTCTGTTTATCACACACTAGGTCCTCCAACTACTAAAATAATTCCTCGCGTAGAGATTCGACAGGAAAATTTATCAATTGACCAAGTTCGAAAACATTTCTTGGAGTTTTGCAGAAATTCATGTCCCAGCGATGATTTCGTCCAACTTTGACATAAAACTAGATCGAGCGTTTAAGAACTGGTGTTTACGAAGTTGAAGGAGATACGTAGTAATGACGTACATGTTCAGCAAATGATGCTCAATGCGATTTACGTTACACTGAGCATTTTTTCTACGAGTATTACTCCATAACTAAAGTTGTCTTTGCAGCTTATTTATTACCAGGTTCTAATTGTTAGTTCAATTCTCAGCGCGCAATAAATTCAATTCTCAGTTTTGCTGTTAGCTGTTGTAGCAAAATTTATTTTACTACACATTGATGTAACTACTCAGGCCCGGCCCCACGGGGCATAGGCGTAGCCAGAGGGGGGTCCGGGCTCCCCCCAAATTGAAATGCGACCAATAATGAAAAGGTGTCAAAAAAGTCTATTGTTTCGTGAGTTTCAGTTTCTTTTAGCATTTTTCGCGTACAACAGTAACTAACAATGTTGACGACCAGGGGGCCCCCTAAATTAATTTTTGCCAACCAATTAGAATGTATCACCCGGCTGAAATTAAGGACTTTTATTTTAAAAGTTGCTACCTCGGGCTCCCATCTAACCTTTTTAAGAACGTAATGCAATAACCAGGGCGGCATTTACCATATGGCACAGTGCCAGGAGCCCTGCGCTCAGATGGTAAGACTTTATTTTTGGGCTACACTTATGTTTGGTAGGAAGATGTTGCGAAAATCTTCAAAGTGCCAGGTGCCCCGCGAAATGTAAATCCAGCCCGGGCAATAACATGGTAAGTAGGCGTAACCATCTATTGCACGGTTTTCAATAACAATTAACCTGCACCTCGCCAGTTTTTAAGCGAAAAAATACTTTAGAAAAAAAATAACTCGGAGAAATACTTATTGAACAAATTATTGAATTTGAGTTGAGGGGCCTGGGGCCCCCTAACCGTTCATGTACTCCTACAATTGGTTATTTTCATGTCAAAGCAAAAATCTCTAAGGAAAATCTTCGAGTGGATTATTATTTACTACTAAAATACTTACAAAATTTAACCCAAAAATGCAAAATTATGAGGGTATTTTGGACCAAATTATAAGTAAAAGTAGGAATGAAACAATTAATTTTTTTTTAGATAGGCTTTCAAATGTTAAAAATCTAGTTCTTTCAAATGGTTCTGAGCACATGCAAAATGTGATCCAATGGCATTAAAATAGCTGTTTTTTCCAAAAAATCGCTTAGCGGCTAGTGGCTTCGCCCCCAGACCCCCGTCGGTGATACGTTTGAGTTGAACTAGTTTACTTACACACGTCTCCCAATTTAGATATTTTCATTTTTAACGTTTGGTTTAAGCGCTCTCCCTTTAGAAAACTCTTGGTTAAGTGCCAAACCAGACAACGGCTTCTAATCTTCTATTTTATGATATCTTTGTCCAACAAAAAGTTCCTCTTTCGAAAATTTCTGATGACATCATTGCATGTGATTTTTGGTTTGGGGCCCCAATCAAAAATCCTGGCTACACCTATGCATGAGGGAAGGGGGCATTTCGGGCCATGCCCCCCCAAATCACTGCTTGTGCCCCCCGAGCGAGAGTAAACTTTTGTACTATCGCAAGAGGACCAGCAAACTTTTGCCGAAAAATAGGTCACCACAAACGCTTTTTTCTATGAAAGAGCAACACAGATCGAGTGAACGTGCTCAAGCAGCCTAAGATTTTGCGATGAAGACCTTTTTTATTTTTTTGGTCTTCACCTACAAATTTGAGGACAAAATCCATACCAAAAAAGGATAACATAGGATTTGGAGCAAATATTCACCAGATTGTTGCCGCATTCCGAATGCGTCTGGTCTCGGCTGCGTAAGCGTCCCCCCAAAAGTTTTTGTGCCCCCCGAAATACACTAGGCCTACTCTGGCGGCGGGCCTGTTACTATACTGCATTACTTGCAGTGCACGAACTATACTGTGGTCTGAGACCAGATAGTCAACGAATCATCTTCATTTGTTTTGCTAATTGCTTGCATTTTGAGGAAATATCACGGTCTTTAAGTTTTTAGCAATTTATCGAACTGCAATTATCGCATTTTCGTTAAAGAGATACTGCTCGAAATCGGCTTTATTGAAATTGTTTTTTTCGGTTCAAATTGGCCCGCTATACTTGACCACACTATTCGTTCAATTTCGGTTAAAAACAAAATGGGACCACGTACGATAAAACTCGCCTTTACATATGCGAGCAATGACAAAACGTCACAAAGGTAACCTTGTACGTTCCACTAAACTAAAATAACGAGGTAACAAGGGCAGAGTGAAAACAAGCGGAGAGTAAAGACTCCAAACGGTAACGTGAGAAAATGAGAATCAAAAAAGTCTTGGAAGGAGTTTATTAGCAGTAGCAGCAGAATATTTGCTTAAATTAGGGCGCTGCAGCGCTGCCGCTTTTTCGGCTAAAAAAACAGCGACACTACCGCTACCGCTATCCAAAAAGTAGCGGCGCTAGTAGCGCCGCTGTGTCCATCACTGCTGGTATCCAGTCACTGCTGATACACTCCAAAAGCCAGGCCCAAATTGTAAACTTTTCCCTCTAATCTTAATTCTAATAGAACCAAATCCTAACTCAATCCTTAACTTTTAATAAAAAAACAAACTAGCAATTCCGAAAAAGTTCAACCACTGGTACCCCCATTGGAAAGCACAAAAGAAAGCTCGTGTCTTAATCCACACTTCAAGTCCATGGTTGCGCCGGATAGAACAACAAAAATCTCACGCCAATTCGCAAAGAAAGCGCAAAGCAAATACAATTTTGGCGAGCGCAAAAAGCATGAAAGCAATTAAAACCCTGACTTTGGAGCGGACGGCTCAAAAGCTGTCAACGCCCCCCACGAAGTATTTTTTGTGATTTTAAAGGTTGAATCCAGCGAATTGGGCATGTAAATCCAGATCTGGTTGTACAAATCAAGCCTTTAGAATATTAGGCTTAGTTACAGTTGACAGTACCGTATATCATCAAATGGTTTCTTAGGTAACTTTTCGAAACTTCAGGCCCTAGGGCATCCACAAAATTCATTAACTTTGGCAGGTAACTTTTTTATGTACTGATATTTTAGTCTGTGGTTGATATCAGGGTTTCAAAAAGTGCTCAAAGACGAAGAGTTATGTTGGTGTTCCACCAAAGTTTCCTCTCTTGCAATAATCTGCGCTTTGGCTAGTTTGTTTTTATAAAATGACTAGGTGGTCCTGTCTCACAAATAAAACCTAGGCCTACTTTGTACAACTTTACAAAAGTAATCAAATATTATTTTTAAGGGGGCCTGTGGCGAAAACGTTTGCTTTGTAATTTTCTTTTAATGGTAAATAATGTAAATACGAGTAGCAAGCCTAAAGATGGACCAAATCTTGTGGTTGCTGTATATTGCTACTGTTTGGTCAAATATTATCGCAGATTGGTGTTAAATTTGTTTACGACTTTTCTAGTGATAAGTGTGGTTGAGTCTTTTCTGATTTCTAAGTAAACATTTCCGCGTGATTGACATAACAACCGTGTTAATAATACAAATCGCTCACTTTGCTTTTTAATATCTTCTGGATGTTTTAACGTCTGACGTTGGGTCGCTGATTTCTTTTGCAAACTCTGCATTCTATCTACGGCAGGCTATATGTTATAATCTACCTTCACATTATCATTGCGGTGGTAAAGCGGGGCCACAACTAGAGGGGAGCTGGTGAGCGACGCCCCCCCCCCCCAAACAAAAATCTTGTCCCTCCAAACTCCAAAGCAACAATAGTAGAAAATATAGCCAGCAATTTTTTGCCCCCCCCTGAGAGAAATTTTGCTCCCCCCCCTAGAACAATGTTGTAGTAGCGACACTGTGGTCAAGAATGAAAAAGTAAAGCCTAAAACAAGTCGAAGTCGCCAGCAGGAATCGAAATACTCTTAGAGCTTCAAATTATCGTATGACCAGGGTTGGAAATATCGATTAGTAATCGATATTTTATTCTTTGGTTTTCTGCTATCGATTATCGCAGATGCTTTGCTTTTAATTTTTTCTATCGATAATCGCCTTTTCTATGCTTTTTGCTTACATTTTATCGATTGATAGAGTTTTTAAACTTTACTTTTGTTCTTGTTGAGTCTGCCTAAGCTAACATCGTTTCGTTTCTCTTATGCTATATTGCTCTTCATAATATTATTCTAAAAGTTTATTTTTTTGTCCTTGATAGTAGGTACCGGTAATAATAGTTTTTCCACTCACAAGTTTCATTCAATGGTCAATGCGGCAAAAATTTTAGTGCATCCTCATGAAAAATAAAAGGAAAATTTTTGTTCGCATTTCGGCATCGATTACAAATCTTTGCTTTTGTTTCTGATATCTTTGCTTTATGCTTCTTTACTTTACTCTTTGCTTTTTGTATTCGGTTTAAAATGATTCTTCTTCAGCAAAGAAATCCAGTCTTTGAATTAACTTAAAAATCTTGCAACCACAATTACTTTAACTTATCAAACTCTGATCTTAATCAAACTCTAACCGCATTAAGAGCCAAATTCCGATTTTCGGCGAAGCAAATTGAAACAAGCGCTTACTGTACTTAATTTGAGCAAAGCCTACGTTACCTACCGTGCTGCAACAAACAAACAAAACGCGAGCAGTATGATGCTGACCAACCGAAATATGCTAAAGATAAAGTACCAAGTTTGTGACTGAAATCATTATAGTTCATAAGCGTCTTTTATTCACTCAAGTGGCAATCTTCAGTCAATTGTCTGGTAGGAGTTAGTTTCAATAGTTATGTCGTTTTTACGACGACCCTGATTGCATGATTTGCGTTCAACCCGTAGCCTGGTCACGTTTTTGAGTTCTTGAATAAAACGGCTGAAGATGATTATCTGTGCTTGGTGGTTTCGAACAAATTCAGCGGACAAGAATCCGAGGAAACATTGGATCGCTGGAAACTCTTAAGCAAGTGCGGATTCATCCAAGCCCGAAGTAGTCAATGCAATGAAGTGTGCGGATCCTCCAATAGTTAGCATCTGACGCTGTCCGGAATATAAATATACAACAGGCCGCATAAATTTTGCAATCCGCGAGCTGTTTCGAGATAACTAGCTGAGCAATTTTGCAGGAAACCGAATCAATATTTTCCTATTCCGTTTGTTCACCACCTAAAATTCCAGCAAAAACATCAAAAAACAGTGAAGACCTTTTTTTGGTCTTCATCTAAATTTCCGCCAGTTTTGCATCAAATTTCACTCGAAGCTGTTTTCACTGCGTCCCGTCCCTCAACAACTTACCAGATACAAAAACAATTGTCGAGTTTCACTTGTCTTTTTATAACTTAAACTGTTGAAAAATTTATACAAATTTTTTTTTGGTTAGATTTTGGTCTGGTTATGTTGAGAATTATTTTACATTATTTGTGACCTTCTTTAACAGCCACAATGCTAGACAAAATGTCCGACAATGTTTGAGAAGGTTGGACAAAAAAACTGCATGCAAATTATCGCCAGAGGTAAAGAGCCATCAGAAAATCTAACACCATATAAGTGATCAACTGGCCCGAGTATTTTACTACCAGAATTTTATTTAATTGGTTTTAGCATTAATATTCAATTTTGAGCCCTATATATCGCACAAGTATTAAAACAAAATATTTAAAATTTATTCCATTAAGGCAGGCAGTGTCAAACAAGATCATACAAAACTTGAGCAATTTTAAGTTAGCACCAAGATTATCAACCTCCACTGCAAAAATCAACTGTAAGATCTATGAATCTAAAACAGTTTACACTTGAGCTGATAAAACAGCAAAATGAATCAGATTCGCCGATTTGGAAACACTTTCAAGAAAACTTCCTTCTGTTTTCAAGTCTTTAGCATCTGCTGAGCCGTTTTCAATCTTGATACCTTGGCTAATTTTCCCGTGGTATAATTCAGCTCCAGTACAGTCTCTACAATTACTGGAAAAATTCCTCCACTTTGGGCATTCTGAATGTGTTGAACTTGCTCCGAAAGAACAAACTAAAGTACAAAAAATGAAATGTTTATCAAAATCAGAGGTCTTGTGTTCACACAAACACTAACTGTATTACCCCCGAAATGCAGAAGTCATCTGCACAGCGTTTACCCTTTAAAAGTGCATGGCCATTTATTAGGGTGTTTCATTTTTTCACCATTTTTGAAATTGAAAATGCTTGGGGTCGTATCTGTTAGAGTTTTTGACGCTGATTTCGAAAATGTAATTTTTATTTTGCTATGACGTCATTTTGAGGTTGCAGCACGCGTTCGAAACTCTGGCAGAGCACGATTTCGGGAATTTCCCGTATCTCGGTAACGGTACGAGATTGGTGTCAAAATGCGCAGAAGGGTCGATTTCCTATACCCTCTCAATACAACATTTAAGTGTATCTTGAACAGAAAAAAAGTTATTAGCAAATAACACATTTATCATGCAATTTTGATTTTCAACACACAAAGGCATTATGGCATTCGCAGTAATCATACGCAAAACGTAGTTTATAAGTTCACACAAGGAAAAAGTCAATCAGCCTTGTCTAACTCCACATTACGTAATAAATAAGGGTTTGATCTGTTGTTACTACTGCAGTCAAAACTGAGGAATGAGGGTAAATTGTGTTCTAGCAAAGCTTTGATCTTCTGTACTAATTGATTTCAATGCTTACTCTATTGATTTCAAGTACAAGCGAAACTGAAACGGACAGGCATGTGCAAGCAGAGAAGAAGACCAATTAGTGTTATTGAAAAGACTTTAGAAGCAACTCATCTAATCTTTCGCCTGTCTGTGACATCAGCGAAGACAGCTCAAAATTATCTCATGATCCAGAGTATGCCGATTGCAAAACGACTTCCACTGGGGGTAAAAATTATACTAAAGCTCGAACTTTTTTAGTTACTGAAGAAAGTTGCATTTAAGCTGATCGACGTTTAACCTCTATCCGTCAGCAATCTGATCAGCTTCTCTCAGTTGTGAGTTCAGAAAAAATTGCTGCTTCACCATCAACAATTTTTTGCAAACGAGAACAATGTCGTTTGAAAGCATTGCGGAAATGCGAAGCTGATTCGAACAAAGCAGATGCTCTACAACTCTGCTATGATAGCAAAATCATTAACAAAATTAATAGATATGTTTTTATTGGACAATATTATGACCCCGATCAACATTCTCTGAGCGAATTATGGCAGTGAAATCGTTTCCTGCAGGTGTATCAGTCACTTCCCAAACAGTTTTTAATGTCATTGTAAATGAAGTTTGCGGTCCATGTATAAACAATGTTTTTTCGATTATGGCTGACACAACATCCCTTAATAGTGGTGAAAAGTCCGGAGTGAATAAGAGGCTAGTTGATCTTCCCAATGAAAACGTTGGTCACGATATCCATGTGCTGGAGTGCATGCTTCATGTTAACGAAATTTATTTTTCGCATGTTATATCAACTATCGTAGGAAAAACAAAGCTCCAGGAGCAATGCACGACGGTGCCTTGCTTAACTGCACTAAAAGCATCAACAAACCCGACATTAACAACATCTTCCTCGTCAAGAGTATTCCAGAACCGATTACCAATATTGCTTCTCTGCAGCTAAAAGCAAAGGTGGAGTGGTTTTCGGAACAAAAAGCCAAAGGTTTTCAAGATGGCAGTTTCAGAAATGATTACTTGTGTTTGCTGGTATTGGCTTCTTATTTGGTTATGGATGTGCCAGATAATTTGAAATATCTTTTAGAGTACAGACAAGAAGAAATTTCACATTCCAGATGGATCACAACAGCTAGTGGCTATCTAAGGTTGTTAATTTTTGGATTAGGTAATTTTGGAGTTGACCATAAAAAAAAATTGTTCAAAATTTCCTCGTATATTATATGCGTTTACGTGCCATCTACATTGCTTATCCATTTAAAGTCAACAGCATCAGAAGGGCCTTTTCTCACGCTATTCCATAGAGATATCCTTTCGGCATATCGAGACATTGGCCTAGAAATAGCGGATGTAGCACTGAAACACTTTTTAAAACACGCTACATGCTGGCTAAGCCCAAAAAAATGTTGCTTTAAGTGTGTACGGAGAAACTCCTCCTTATAGCGTGGAGGCCGTCAAAGTTTGCATGCTTCCTGATACCGTTGACATCAAATCACACTTGATAGACAGAACTACTCGACTAAAACATTTCTTCACTACTCAAAGTAAAATAGCTGTATGTATTTCGTATAGCCGAATTCCTCCACAGTTTTGGAAAACTATCCACAACAACAACAGATCAAACAAACGCAGAATTGGGAGGCTGAAGAATATAGTGAATGACAAAATTGGAGATGAACCACCACAAATGAATAAAACTGACATGAGCTTGCGCGCATTTTTGTGTAATATGGAGTTAGACAAGGCTGATTGACGTTTCTTTCCTTGTGTGAACTTATAAACTACGTTTTGCGTATGATTACTGCGAATGCCATAATGCCTTTGTGTGTTGAAAATCAAAATTGCATGATAAATGTGTTATTTGCTAATAACTTTTTTTCTGTTCAAGATACACTTAAATGTTGTATTGAGAGGGTATAGGAAATCGACCCTTCTGCGCATTTTGACACCAATCTCGTACCGTTACCGAGATACGGGAAATTCCCGAAATCGTGCTCTGCCAGAGTTTCGAACGCGTGCTGCAACCTCAAAATGACGTCATAGCGAAATAAAAATTACATTTTCGAAATCAGCGTCAAAAACTCTAACAGATACGACCCCAAGCATTTTCAATTTCAAAAATGGTGAAAAAATGAAACACCCTACTATTTATTGATCTATATTTATCCTTCACTCACGAGGAAGCGACGGAGGCGCTTTTATTTTGGACGAATCCGCACCCGCTTAGAAGTTGACCATTTTCCGGTTGACGTTTGACTTCTTCCCATGTAAATTTGCTGCTTGTTTGAAGCCACGAAGCAGAGATAATCATCAAAAAGCGCCTTAGCCAAGGACGCATCAACGTGACCAGGTTACGGGTTGAACCTAGAACATGCGATCGGGGTCGTCATAAAAACGACGGCTTTACCCTCTCGGCCACGTTTCTGACAAAAATATACAAGATAGACTGCATGGCAATTGGTACAATAATAATAATTTAGGTTATTTTTATCGACGTTTCCGAGTTTTTCTTGCAGCACAGCATTATGACGTTTATAAGACAAAATGTAACGAAAACAAACAAAACTAAAGCCTTGTAAACTTATTAAGGTTGGCACAAAAAACGCTATAATTATCACCTAAGCCCTAGTCGGACGATACCGCTACAATAAACCACTAACACTTCGACCTTCTTCCAAAATTATCACATAGCGTTAAACACTGGGCAGTGGGCATAATATTTGGCACAAATTCACAAGATATCTAATCAGAAATCTAATCCTCTAAGTGACACCAAAACGGACTTCAGTAAACGGATTTGCTTATGCGTGAACTTGTCTAGTCGCTTGGATTTGGTAGCAATCTAACTCTAAGCATTCCCAACTCTTAACTGACGTCTGGTTTCGATTTAGAGCTATGAATTACCAAGAGATTATAGGTGCTGGACTTAAGAGTCAGTTAATTTGTCATAACTTGGATGGCCAATTGACCATGGCTATTCCATTTAAAATCCACCCTTTCTAACGTAGCTTTTTTATCTTTCGTGCGTTTTGTTTTTGGTAGCAAAAGTTGCTGCAGTAAGAACTTACTTGAATAACATCTCCTTGTTCAGGATATGGGTTTTCTCTATTGCCTGCAATAAACCCAATTATAAGAGCCTTCTCTGGACGCGTTAACTTCGGGGCCATTCGGAACAGTTCTTGAGCTTCAAACATTTGTTCTCTCTGTTCAAAACAATTTGCTATCAACAAAACTTTCCAAACGGTTTGTAGTACTTAAATGCCAATTAAGTGACATTTAGGCTTTCATTTTCTGAAACCTGTAACGTTTCTTCTCATCGATCTCGAAAGCCGCTTCGATCAAAAGCAAACAAGCAAAATTTTTCCGAGTACGCGAAAAAAGCGTCCAGTAAAATACGGAGGAGCAAATCAAGTAAAATATAACCAAAACGATTATCTAAACAACCAACTAGGTACCTTTGGAAACTGGAAAGACAGTGTAACTGTTTGAGTTAAACAACCAACTCTAAAGCATTGCTTTTACATGTACACCAGAGTCGACTTTTCAGGCGTAGTTTTTGGCTCCGAAGACTCTTCATTGTCGAGTCATGCAAAGAAAGTGCTAGATTACGAAAAAAACGGTATCAATCAAAAAATTTCTACGTGGCCGAAAAAAATCGATAACATAAAAAGTCTATGATTTGCATTTTTTTTTTCTAATTTGACTCTTTTTGTATGCCTCAGCAATATGCACGCACTGGAACCAAGAACCGGAAGTGTAAAAAAGGCTTAAAATTTACTTACAGATAGCATTAAACCATGCTTCGGAGGGCCAGTAGAGGCCATTTGAGGCTTCATAAACGATTGCTGCTGGGGTTGAGGCTGGCGCTGTACAACCTGTTGTGGAGGCTGAGGGGGCTGTGGGGTCTGCTGCTGGGGCACTTGTTGGCGCTGTTGCTGGGGCTGAGGAGGGTAAAACGATGGGTGGGGTTGCTGAGGAAGGCGAATCTGAGGTGCAAATGTAATGGGCTGTGTAGGCCGCAGTTGGGCCGCCTGTTGTTGAACTTTCTGCTGCTGTTGTTGTTGCTGTGCTTTTTGTTGAGCTAGTTGCTGCGCTTGCTGCTGCTGAATTTGTTGCTGCAACTGTTGTTGTTGTTGCACGTGTTTTTGTTGTTGGGATTGCTGACGTATCTAGAATGATATAAAAGGTTAGCTGTCTGTAGCAATAGTACCTTTTCAGCAAGCCTATCTTCACCTATTTTTGGTTTTATTCTTTAAAAAATAGTTATAATCATCAATCCTCGATCTATACTTGGTATGCAATTATCCCAAAAGTGTGGTAGGTATGTGCAGACAAGTAGTGCCTTTGTACTTTGGGCAGCCGCTCATGCAGTTATATGTGAGGTTTAAATATTCTGACCTTGCAGCAAATACCAATTGCTGACATATGGGTCCTAGTCCCATCACACGGTAACGGCCTCGGCTGGTTGGCTAAACTACGTCAGTATAGTTTTATATCACGTAAGAAAACTATGGAAGAGACTTGCGTCTCGAGACTACTCATGTTTTAAAACTGAGGTGGAAGGTAAGCAAGGGCATGCTCTCCGTAGAAATTTTGCTTCAAAAATGTATGCTACAACACAAAATAAACATGTATAAGATAACAGCATAGAAGAGAGTCGGCCCCGTGGGCAGGCTGTCTCGCTCGGTCCGTTGAGTAGTCACTCCAGGGTTACCACTGATTGTCAATCTGCAACTTGGAGCGCTCGGGCTTTAGGCAGAGGGGCTCGTTCGAAAAATCAGCGACATTCTCCTATTAGACTTGAAAGTTGGAACGTGGGAAGTCTTTGTGGAAGAGGTGTGGAGGTATGTGAGAGTTGAGGAAGAGGAAAGTGGAAGTACGCGGCTTACAAGAAGTAAGGTGGAAGAACGAAAGTACTTGATTTCTTGGGGTTTTTGGACGAAGGTATAAATTCAAGTGGTCTGGAAAAAGCTTTGGTATCGGAGGGGTAGGAATTTTGGTAAAAGAAGAGCTATGAGAAAAGGTGGTGGATGTCCGGAGAAAAAGTAACAGAGTTAGGATGGTACTGTTCGCGTTTGGAGAGCAAGTGATACGAGTAATATCAGCGTATGGACCACAAGCTGGGAGGCCACTTGAAAAGAAGCACAGGTTCTATGACGAATTGGCGGGCGAATACGAGCTACAGAATCCTAAAGAAGTGGTATTCTAACTGGGAGATTTCCATGGACATGTTGGTGAAGAGATAGAAGGCTTTGAGGGTGTTCACGCAGGAAATGGAATAGATAAGAGAAATGCAGTAGGAAGAATGCTACTTGAGTTTTGTGACGAAAGAGAATTATGAGTGGCAAACACGTGGTTTAAGATGACGGACAAACGAAAAATAATGTTTAAATCTGGCAATAATGAAGCTGAAATTAATTTTATTTTAGTGAGTAAAGAAAACAGAAAACATTTGAAAGACGTAGAGGTAATTCCATAGGATTTGCAAGGGGTCCACGACAACTGACCGCGAACAACGCCGAATGGTTGACAAGGGCGATCCTAAATATATTTTTACTATCCCCAGAGCCATCTTGCCCAAACCCTCGCTTAGTGACGAAATCACTGCGACGAAATCAGTGACAAAATCACTGTAACGAAATCGTTGCTTCGCGGTCAGTTTGTCGTGGTCAGTTGACTTGGCTCGATTTACAACATCGACTGCTAGTTGCCGATGTGGATAAAACTAAATAAAGTTGTCAAGAAACAATCAAGAGTAAAGCGTATGGTTTGGAAATTAAAGGAAAGAGAAATGCAAGAAAAATTTGAAAAAAGAGACGAAGAGTTAGTTGATGTTGAAACAACAAATTTGTGGGAATCTTTTGGAGACGGAGTTCTGAAGGCATGTGATGAGCTATGTGGGAAGAACAAAGTCAGAAAGAATGGAGGAAATAAATGGTGGTGAAATGAAGAAGTGAGGAATGCTCTAGCAAGGAAGAAGGAAGCATTCAAAACGTTTTGCAAAACTGGGTTGGAAGAACACAAACTATCCTACAGGAAAATGAGAAATCAAACTAAGAAAGTGACTGCCAAAGCTATGAAGATGGAAGCTGAAAAGGAAACGGAAGAATTATGTGAAAAACCAAACAAGATTTTCAAATTCGTAAAATTAACGAAAAGGGATGGAAAAGATATCGAAGGAGGAAAATGGTTTAAGGGTAGAGATGAAAGAATTGGTTTCATTCAAGAAGATCGATGTAAAATATAGAAAGAACATATGGAGAAGATTATGAATGAGGAAAATGCTTGAGACCACAAGGTGGACGCTGCTATGGTAGAGGGGCCATTAGAGAAAATTTCTCGCAAGGAAGTGAGAGTAACAATCCGAAAGATGAAACAGGAAAAGGCCACGGGGCTTTCTGAAATGACAACGGAGATGATTGTTGCAGGTGGCAGAATTGCAGAAGTGATGCTACAGCTTTGCCAACGAGTTTTGAATGTAAAAGGAATCTCAGATAAATGGAAAACCTGCGTTGTGGTGCCAATTTTTAAGGGAAAAGGAGACGTGATGAACAGTGGTTCGTATAGAGGAGTGAAGCTGCTGGAACATAGCATGAAGATTATTGAAAGAGTGTTGGAGAGAAGAATACAACAATAAATTAGTCGATTTAGATGAAGCACAGTTGGGTTTCATGCCTGGAAAGGAAACGGATGCCTTATTCTTAGTACGAAGGTTGCAAGAAGAACATCGAGCGAAAGACAAAAGAATGTAGATGTGTTTTGTTGATTTGGAAAAGGCATTTGACAGAGTACCTAGAAGAGTGATGGAATGGGCAATGAGAAAGAAAGGTTTGCCTGAAATCATGGTCAAGGTGGTGATGAGTCTTTATGAAGGAGCAGTAGGAGTAACTTCGGGCCTGTCGGAAGAATTTTCTGTGAAAGTTGGTGTACACCAAGGATCTATGTTGTGGCCTATGTTGTTTGCAATGGTGATAGATTGAAGTAACGGAAAATGCAAGGAAAGGCTGGATGAAGGAAATTCTTTATGCAGACGATTTGGTCCTAATGGGGAAACTATGGAAGAATTGAGAGAGACCTGTGATGAATGGAAAGAGGCATTCGAAAGCAAAGGGATGAGAGTCAATTTTGGAAAGACGAAGATGATGGTGAATGGGATGGAGGAAGAAACGTTCGACAGTAAGATACATCCTTGCGGCGTGTGTGGAACAAGAGTTACGTCCGACTCGGTGTTATGTACAGCATGTTGTAAGTGGGTCCACGCAAGATGCACGGATAACAAGAAAGTAGCAGTTTATTCAAATAAAATTTTGTCTGTAAGAAATGTAGAAGCGTGGTAAAGAACTTCAAGGGACCAGATGAAATACTGTGTGATGGTGTGGAAACTGTAAGCAAGTTCACTTATCTAGGTGACAGATTAAATGCAACTGGTGGGTGCGAAACAGCAGTAACAGCTAAAACAAGAATTGGTTGGATGAAGTTCAGTGAATGAAGGGAAATACTCAAAGGCAGAAGGTTTTCATTAAAGATGAAAGGGAAAGTTTACAAAAGTTGTGTACAATCAGCTATGTTGTATGGAAGTGAAGCATGGTACTGGAGAGAAAAAGAAATGGCAATTTTGAGAAGAACAGAAAGGGCGATAATTCGAGCGATGTGTGGTGTGAAGCTATTTAGATCGAAGAAATAGCGAGGAGTAGATGGACATGTAGGGCATAAAGGAGTCTTTAGATAGGATGGCTAAAACAAGTAGTATGCGGTGGTACGGTCATGTTTTGAGAAAAGATGAAAATGTGATAGTGAAGGCTTTGAAAATTCAACTGAGCAGTAGTAAAGAAAGACCGAAACAAAAGGGGAAAAAGCAAGAAGAGAATGAAACGAAGAAAAATGGACTGGTCAAAGAGGATGCATGAGATCGAACAAAATGGCGAGGCGTGGTAAAGACAATGTCGATACGAAATCCGGCCAACTTTTGTCGACGGGAACAATAACAGATCCAAAATGTGATGATGATGATGATGTGTTTATTTTAGGAAATTCCACGCTGGTAAAACGGCGCGCTGGGAGTACCGAATTTTTGATTAAATTAAACATACGAGATACCCTGAATAATTAGGCTTGTAAGCTTACAGCTTTAGACTGCTTTAAAAGGTGAAGAAATGCTAAAGGCTAGTTAAATAATGCGCCTATGATAAAAAGAGAGGAACTGAAAAGTTGAAATAAAATACTTTCAAAAGGGAGGCTAAATAATTAAAAATCTAATCGAGTTCCCAAACACTAAAACTTACCACTATCGTAGCCGGAATATTTGAGAGGTTCTGGGGAAATCTCTGAATCTGCTGGCCCGCAATCATCGAAGAGTTAGCTAAGAACATTGGCATGGTGGTTTGAGGGCGTTGTTGTTGGAAAATTACTGGGGGCGCAGGGGCTGATGATGGGGGGTTTGGAGCACTAGGACCAGGGGGAGATTGGAATTTTTGTACAACGATAGGAGAGCGCATCCGTTGTCCACTAGAGGGCTGAGGTTGGGCTCTAGGCGGAGTAACTTGGCGGACAACCGGAGAAACCTGACGGATGACTTGAACTTGTTGAAATGGAACAGACATGCGTTGTTCAGGTGACTTGACTTGAGCACCTAAATATAAAGACAAAAGAGAGCAACCAAAAACGTTAAAAATATTAATAACACCTTTCACTAGGTAGCTCTGATATTGCTACTTCTTAAACCGTAAATCTAGTAAAATCAACGAGCAATTTCACAACTATTATGAGCAAAAATAATTATTAGGTCGCAAAAATCTAATTCACAGCAGAGCGCTTTCAGCGGTCATAGAATAATGCAAATAACTTGGTTAGCTACAAAAGAGAAGGATTCCTAGCACGCAATCTGTGGCACAGCCAATGATAACTAATAGAAGATACATTACATGAACCTAGAAAATTTGCAACCGCAGGAGACTCGAACTCTGTACCTTTGCGTCGACCCCATCCCATTTTGCTGAGCCTTTCCCCGAGCATTTAAAAAAATTTATACTATTTTATTCATTATCTGCTTCTGCTATTCCAAGATTTTACCGAAGCCAAAGCAAAAAAAATAAATGTAACACATACCAGGTGGGCTTGCTATTCTGAATATCGTTTTATTCGACTGGGCAAGATCTGGCCTCGGTGGAGATTGCAATGTTGTCGGTATAGCACTAGAAAATTGAAAATATTTTGTTGCATATTGATTTCATGCCTCATCTGGGATATTTTGTGGAAATATTCCAATAAAAAAATAGCCAAGAAACCTGTTGAAAAATCTCATCTGTTGAAAAAAAGCCAAGAAACATGTTGAAAAAGTTGAAAAATTGATTTCATGCCTCATCTGGGATATTTTGTGGAAATATTCCAATAAAAAAAATAGCCAAGAAACCTGTTGAAAAATCTCAACGAAATTGGGGATATTTTCAATAACAAGCTTGAGAAATACCACAAGATTTAATTAATGTAAGCTGTGCAATGCGTACCCACTGCACTGCATACTGCATAATTTACAACCGGTAGTATTGTCTGAACACTAGCATAGAGTACTGTATACTGCAATTCAGCATATACTAATACGACTACCTTAATTAGTTCAGCAACATAAGCAGTCTAGCATATGACTAAGGGTGAATTTACACCGTATCCGTTTTTTGTCCCGTTTTTTACGTTTTTGCTTCACCGTGAAAAATTATGCGCTTTTTCATTCGCATTTTTGTACGTCCATATACGCACTAAGTAGACTGTTACATATTGACAAAAATTTTGTGTATTAACGGCAAGAGCGATATTTCAAAACAGAGCTGTACCCCCTTACAAACATTTTTTTTCGGAAAACTTTTGTCCAGTATTTGACAGTCTGGTTAGAGCAGATAAAGACATATAAACATGCGGATGAAAATGCGCATACTTTTTTACGGAGAAGCAAAAACGTAAAAAGCGTATACTGTGTAAATCCACCTTTAACCATACCCTAGTGTCTGGAACCATTTCGCTCTTTCGATTGGAGCTGGTAAGATAGAGTGGAGTGGACGTGCTTGGACCACACGCATATCGAAGAATTAAACTTACTTTATATTTCTTTTAGTTTGTGGTACTTCAAAACATTTGTAAAACCACAGTGAACTAAGTTGCTACAGTACAGCAATGCACATTGTACAATACCTTCGACTGTGATGTGTAAATAATGTCGAATAACTTGGTGTACTTACTAAACGAAAGTAGGTTTTTCGCTGCTTGATGATGCAATTGTTTGCGGAGACACTAAGCGCACGTTCACCGTCGTTACGGGTGGACTAGTAGGTAGGGCACGCACTGGCTGAGGTATTTGAGGAACAGGAGTTGCTAAAACAAACATGGCGTTACCGCATGAAGTATGTACTTTTTCTAAATATGAAATGCTAAATTTTCTACGAAGAATAACGTCACAGATTAACAACTTATTCGACAATATTCGTATTAGTGAAAAATTTTGAGGAACAACTTTAGTACAAGGTAGTAAAGAAGATTATTTTAACTAGCTTAAACAAGCAAATCTTGTGAAACGGAGAAATCTGATTATTTGACCCAATGAAAGTAAGCATTAAATGGCTATACCAAGGGCACAAAAAATGGAAATTTGAATAGAATCCAGCTATTTTTTTCAAGAACTTTGGCCACATCTTGAGATGTAGCCAGACTCCAGAATCTCGTGCCCACTCTTCGGAAACAACCGATTTTTGGCTGTAAATAACTCAAAACATTGCCGACTAATTGCAAGGTAAAGCAAAAACACTTGAAATTAATACCTTTAGTTTGAACAGGATGAAATACGGTAGGTTTTGGTGGAGCTTCTGGCTCATTTTCTTCTTCCGAACTTTCTTCTTCTTGCTCTGTGGATTCAGCTGTGCTCCTCCGTGGAGTGGTTGAGACGGAAGACGGCTGAACAGAAGTCGGAGATATTACTTCTTCGACGGATTCAGGAGGAGCCACAGAAGGAATAAGACCAGCCGCGTAATCAGGAGGAGCTTTTTCTTGCTGCAGAAAAGATAAAAACGTAATTTTGAGAGATGCAAAATTTGAATACGACTTTCAGTAAAGTCGATTTTATGTAAGCTTTCGCAATTAGGTTTTCGGACAGAATTCTTCAGCTGCGATTTGGTATGTGCAATTCTCCTTAGTGTATTCTCCTAAAAAACACAAACACAAAATTTGTCATGGTCTTTAAACATCCTGTTTACCACACACAAAACCACAGAGATCGCAACTGAAGAGTTCTGTCCGAAAAGCTTATTGCGAAACGTAATTGGAGGATCGAAGTGTTCAAAGTTAATGGTTGGTGATCAAAAGCGTCTCAAAGGTTGTTAACTCCTCGATCGATTTCCCGAATGGCAATGCAATGCTGTATCCTAAGGAAAAACACCTAACTATTATTTCCCGTAAGGGCCATGCAGTCTACCTGTAGTGTGGTAAACATATGGCAGCTTGACTCAAAGACAGAAAGTTTTTTGCTGCTCCTTACCTTTCCAACTTCAATAATTATAATATTAACACACTGCTTCTACTACTTAAGAACTAAATACAGAAAAAATTGAAGTACCGGCATTTCTTCATCTTCTGGTTGTTGCGAGAGATTAGCAGCGTCCTGTTGTTGTTGTAACTTCTTCCGTCGTTTACTGTCCCGCGCACTTATACCACTACCGCCAATAGGCTGCTCTGATATATCAAGCAACTTAGTGCCGCCAGGCTAAACACAAAAAACAATTGTAGCACAATACCTATGGTAAAAAAATTTACACTAATGATGGCAACCGAAGTAAGTTTTTTCGGAGGCCACGACTTCGTCAATAAATAAATCCAACATTTAATGAGTTATTTCCATATTGCTACGACTGTACAATATCATCATGTACAAAAAATTAAAAACTCTACAGGCCTACAGACCGTTTCGCCTGGAATCGGGATCCTCAGAGGTGTCTTATGATATCTGCTCTGGTCAACAATCAGGCAATTTATCGGCAGCGTGGCCGAAAGGGTAAAGGCGTCGTTTTTACGACCATTCTGATCGCATGATCTGGGCTCAACCCGCACCCTGGTCACGTTGTTGCCTCCTTGGATAAGGTGTTTTACGGTGATCATCTCTGTTTGGTGGCTTTGAACAAGCAGCAAACTACAAGTGGACAAGAATTCGAAGAAATCTACAAAAACATTGGATCACTGGAAACTCCTAGGCAGGTACGGATTTCTCCAAGCACCAAGTAATCATTGCAATCCAAAGTGTGCGGATCGTCCAACAGTTAGCGTCTGACGCTGTCCGGTGACAGGAGGATAAATATGCACTACAACAAAAACAACGCTGCGCTGTCGAGCACTTTCTTGAATCAGTTCAATTCTTTTGATTGTACTGTATTAGTATATAGCTATGTTGAAATTACATTGCCTTGATTATAGGAAGAAATGAAGCATTTAAATGCATGCATTTCCACTCCTTCACCTTCGTTAATCTTTCCAAGTATAAACCAGTATTGGCTATGTACCTAAGTAGTTTGTCAACCAACATATTCATCTCGACACTTTCAAACCGAGTATGAACCAAAATTCTAGCTGCTTGAAGGGTTTCTTCGCATCCGTGGTTATTTTTTCTTAGGACTGAAAACATCAGATTCAGCAATTAGCTTATAACGTCGAATCTTTTACTTTGAACACATTGATTGTTCATCATTCATAACAACATATCTTCACGATATCTCTAACCAGCCCATTATTTCTTAATTACATTTTTAGTTTATAATACCTGTTGCCGACTTGAAATTCTAGCCAAACTTCGAGGTTGAGAGCTTGGCTGCTGACTTGCATTTGACATACTTCTTGTAACGTCTGGGCGGCTCATTGTAGCTTTGGTTGGGATTCGCTTCATTGGTCCGATGTCAGATGACCGCCTGGTCATGTCCCGATGTTTTACGGGAACAGTCTTGGACCCCATTCCGACTCCTCCCTTTTTCAGCTGGGTTACAGCTTCATCAGCTAAAATCATCAGATCAATAACAGATCAGAGGTCGAGAGGGTAGAGCGTCTGCTACTAAAGCCATAAACTTGGGTTCAATTCCCGGTCGGGTAAAACCAAAGACTATAAAACTCGGCATTTATAGCTTCCTTGCTTGACATTCAGAAATAAAAAGGAAAGTATGTGAAGCCTGCACCGCGTGTGAAACTCAGGTGGGCAGGTGGCAGCTTGACTCAGACCGAAAAGTCCTTTTGCTGCCTCTTGGCCAAGGCAACTTAGTGAATAAAGATGTAATTACAATTATAATTAATTACAATTACATTAAAATGAAAACCAATAATTTAGGAGAAAACTGCTACAGTATTTTGTTGAAATCTAAGACATGATATGAACTTATGAAAGCCATACCAATTTGAAATGCTTAAAATTTCAAATCAATTCTTTCATTATACTCGCTGTAATACGTCGGAGCGCGTAACGAGTTTGCAGGGCCCATCTCTGCATCATTGCACATGGGCAACACAGCTCCTTCCGAAGAAATGTTGTGGCAGTGGTGAGCCGTTGGCAAAACTGCGTTCGATTTGATCGGCCCCAGACTTGAACCTAGAGAATGACGGAAATGTGACATACACAAGTCGAATCTTAGTGTTATGTAGGTCGTGATTCTAATATTTTTCAACTACAGATGTTTTCAGTTCAGAACACATTTTTTTAAAGAACCGGTAACTTTTAGGTTAAGTCTAAATTTTCAGCCTCATTTGTTCTTAAATTGCTTAAGTTTTTTTTGATAACAAAAGGGCTCAAATTCATTCTGGCTTGATTAAAAGTTGCCTTTTGCAATAAAATCACAATTGCTGTTAGACAAATCAGCCATGGTAATAGGGATCACGTCTTTTTGGCCCAACCACTCCGGCGTGGACCTTTTCGGCTCACCTATTTCATTGCCGGTCCTTTTCAGCACAAACCATTTCGGCGCCAATTCGGTGCTCTTTGACAGTTCAGTTATTTAGGGTTAGGGTTAGTAAAAGAGCACCGAATTGGCGCCGAAAAGGTCGTGGGCCCATGGCAATACTGGTACCAAAAAGACTAAAAAAACTACAGATTACTTACAAATTTGTTCTACTAGTGGTTGTTCTTACCGTAAGTATTTTTTTCATGCTGAGGCTAGTATTGTTTTTAGTCTGTTTCTAAATTTAGAGCAAAAATGAGCCTCATATTTGTATAAAACTGCTCGTGTAAAAAAAGTGTATATATTCACGTAGTGTAATAGTCATAAACGTTTTGAACTGAAACAATTATCTTATAAAACACTTTTAAAAAATACATCTGTCACTAAACGGAATCCAAATATCACTTTTATTACTGGACGGTGAAGTTGGTTGAGCAGTAACGCACGTTCGTCTCTGAAACGGGAGATTTGAAGTTCAAATCTCAGGCCGGTCAAATCGGACACAGCATTTCCAACGGTTCGCCACCGCTGCCAAATTTCTTCAAAAGGAGCTGTGCTGCCAAGGCGCAATGACGCGGAGATAGGCTGCACAAACTCGTTACATGCTTCCGCGTAATACAGCAAGTATAATGAAAATTTTGATTTGACTTCTATTACTAACGAAGACTTAATTCAACTTACACTTGTGTAGTAGCTCTGTTCTCAACGCAGCTGACTTTGGTCTCTTAAGCAGCGAAAAATGTCTTTTAACTGGAGGCAAATTGCCAACAAGAGACTGCAAAGCTGTTTTGTTCACGTACTGGCATTCTAAGGGCAAACTGGCAATATTATCAGCGGCTTTCACTGAAAAGTTAAGACTGCATTAAGCTAACATTAACAACCGTATCTGGTTAAATGGTCACACAAGTTTTACAAGACAAAGTAAAAAAAAACTTTGTTTTGACTAGTTTGGTAAGTTTAAACTATTTCCATCCGTGACGCATCACAAAAAATGCAAAAATCGGGAATAAAGATGAAATAACAAGCAAGCCCTTCTTGTACGGGTCTACGACTTTTTGGCACGACCATTTCGGCGCCAATATTCTGTGCTTTTTACCAACACTAACCCAAAGCCCTAACCCTAAATAAGTAAACTGTCAAAGAGCACCGAATTGGTCACGCCGAAAAGACATGATCCCTTCTTGTATGGATAAAGATACGAACCGGGACTTCGAGGAGCAGACGAATATGCAACGGGATTAAAGCACCAAATTTTCCAAAAATTTTGGCAAATGCTACGTTTATTGTTTTAATTTCTGCATTACAAGATTGTTGAAGGGACAATGTCGCACTCCAATTGCAACATGTCGTAATTACAACTGTAAAGTCCAGTTTACACTTCGGCGTAAAATCCTTTTTTGTTTTAACTAACCAGTACCAGTACACAAATAAGGTGGCACGTCGGGTAAGCCAAAAATTTGCTTTAACAACTCAGGATATGATCGTTTTCTCACAATTTTATACCTAGATTGGACCTAAAAAATAGTTCCTCAAAGCTTTAATACTTCTCAGTTTTGCAAAGCTGGAATAACAAGAGTAAGCAATGCACAAAGTGGATAAAAATTATTAAAAGCACTACTCATAATACAACTCTTCAAAAACGAAATTCATGCTCAGCAAGATTTATACCTTTTTCTCTGACTTGTTGAAGCACATGCTGAGCGATTGAACTAGATGTTAAATCAAGGTTCAAGTTAAAAGTCATTGGGTAAGTTTTGATGATTCCAGCTACCAACTTTACCCAACGGTCAGAATCTTCTAGTGCAAGTTCAATGATACCCTCGATGGTGTGCTTCATCTACAATCAAAATATTGAATCGAATCAGGCCAGTTTCGTAATAAAGGTGGATTTACTCCGTATTTGTTTTTGGTCCGCTTTTGTGTGTTTTTTTTCTTCTCAATGAAAAAGTGTGTTCTTTTGTGTCCGCATTTTTATATGTCCATATCTGCACTAACCAGACTATTGGACAAAAATTTACCAAAAAAAATTTTGTAAAGGGGTACAGGCTTATTTTGAAATATCGCTCTTATCGTTCATAAACAAAACTTTTGGACAAAAATTTTATCAATATGTAACAATCTATACTTAGTACAAATATGGACATAAAAATGAGGACGAAAAAGCGCATACTTTTTCATTAAAATTGGAAGAAGCAAAAACGTAAAAAAACGTCTCTGAAATTAGGAGGTCAAAGGTATAAATTTCGAGATGCCCAGCTTGATCGAGGGTTTGCTGACAACGGTTTGCCACTGCTGCAACATTTCCTCAACTACAGCTGTGTTTCTCATGTGCAATAATGCAGAGATAGGCCCTGTACTGTGACACACGAACTCTTAACTTCTTGGGTTCTAAGGGTAGGTAACTTACAAACCAAGTCAACTGACCCCAACATTAGTGTTTGGGTTAGATGGTAGTCAGGTGGTTTGTAGTCAGTTGTCGTGGACCCAGGAACCCAAGCCAATGCTTCAACCACAATCACTCTTGCTTGGGTTCAATTCCAAATCAAGCAAACCAACGATATTAAAAATTGTACAGCTTTACTGCGTGATTCTCAGCAACAAAAAGCACAAAGTTAAGCCTTCACCAGGTGTCGTAGCATGAATGGAAGACCAGAAAATTATTTCGCGGCCTGCTGGCCAAGGCAAATTGACAAATAAAGATATAATTAAAATTACAATGTAAAAAAACTGCACTACCGTCATTTTAAAATGAGCCAATCAATCAACTAAACATACCTCCTCCAAGTTTCTTCTGGGCAAGTGCAATACTCCCAATAAGAGCTTTAATTTGACCGTGGTAGTTAAGACAGTAAAACACCGATATATGTTGTCAATGGTTGTGGTCTTGATAATTCCACTGATACTAGAAGGTAGCCAGAGCTCTTCTGCAGAACCAAGCTTGTTATGCAGCCACAAAGCGGTGTCGCTGTCACGTACATTAGCCATTTTCTTAGTAAGTAACACTAGCTATGAAGCATATTCTATGATTACACCTGAAATAAAAAATAAAAACATGCACAAAGAAATACTCTCGAGAAAAATTGAAATGTACCAACAAAATACAAAAATAACATTGTGAGGTACCAGTAAGATATTTGAAAACTGAAAAGGGGTAATTAGTGGCAGCAAATCTACATAATGAGTTTATGGCAAATTTATTCACTTCAATTAAAACAAATATGCCTTTGTAAATTATAAAAACATCTTGACGTTTTGAACCCAACCATCAAAAAGTGCTGCATATTCTTTCTTCTCTGCGTTATTTAGATTATTTTGTTTCATCTACCAATGATGGACTTGGTTAAGTCTAAAACCTTGAGATTTTAGTGTTATGACAAAGGCGTTATATATTATTTTTTGTTCTATTTTTATAAAGTTCTCCAGACGGTAGACCAAGTTATACTACTAGGCAATACCGCGATTCACCATTACAGCAAAAAAAAAAACTCCCTTTCACAACTGTGAAGTAACACAACCCTCACATATCTGAATTCACACATAGCCTATCCTCCTAGCTGAACACCCAAACCCTTAAACCACACACGAGGGCAATTTCTGCACTTCCATTGTACCCTCTTCGCAGATTACTCTGATCAAAGTCTGACATGTATGCTATGTAACTTCTGAATAAAAAAAGAACTTTTGTAAAAATATGCAAGCTTGCACACTACTATGCACCTTAGGTAGTGCACTCTTTGAATAAGTGTTAAATAAATGCTAAAAATCGCAGTGTTTAAGCCAAAAGCTGCATTTTTCAAAATACCACAGATAGCCATTTTCAATATTTCTTGGTGAGACACAAAAGCCGAGTTGCCACAGAAATTGCAAAATTAAATTCCAAAACGTTTCAAGTCATTTTTCAGGACTTAAAATTTGATTTTTATTACTACTCATTCACGTACCTACTTTTTTGTACTTAATATTAAAGTAAAACTTTGATGTAAAGCATTTGCATTACAGTCGCTAGTGACTATGAGTAACAAAACAGTATTGCACTACAATAAATTTCTGTCAACAAGGTGCCAGTGAAGAAAGGGAAAGCCTTCCAGATATTTTCTATAATTTCTATTTCAAGGACTTTCAAAGACAGCAAAAAATCATGGACTTTTCAGGATGTGGTAACCCTGAACAAGTGAGTGTTCTTTCTTCGTAAAGTATTGACAAAGCACCATCACTTTTGGGGAAATTAGGACAGGCATCAACTGCATATCTCAATTACATAATTAGGTCAAAAAGAGATTCGTTTACTTTACAAAATTCAAATTTAAACTCAATTACAGAATTTAAATTCAATTGCAAAATTTTGCTAAATGTGCTACTGGTACTTGTTTAAAACAGAGAAACATCATACCAACTAAAGTTCCAATACAAAATCTATGCAAAAATTTCACGATAATTAAATAAATAATAAACAAACTAACAAAATTTCACTTTTTTTGTTGTTGAAATTCTACAGAAATCATAATCAGCAAAATATTTTCAATCTCAATATACAGAAGAATAATCAAATCAAAGTACTGTACTGCAGCAGAAAATACATAAATAAGTTAGAACACACTTTCTAAGTAAAAATATGCCAAAAATAATCTAAAGTTAAAGACAAAGTCAGTGACTTCATTTTCCAAAACCAATTTAAATATTTACAGCTACCGAACAGGGTAGTTCCAAAATTGCAAATCTAATTAGATCAATATACAGATTATTGTAGAGTTTACTTAATAATGATTACTTTTCAAAAATAATCTGACAACAGCCTTCATACCTTCAAAAATGCTTTACCATGAAACAGTATCAACTACCAATACATTTTCTATGCCTAAATGCAGCAAAATTTTGTAGAAATATTTTGCATCGGTCTTGAAAATGTAACTTAATTAAGGGCATTCAAGTCAAGTTTTTCACTATTGACCAAAATGTTGAGAAAAGCCTAAATGCATTCTCACCAAATTTGAACTTTCTACGTCTTGTCGTATTCAAGATATTGCAGTTCAAAGTAAACGACTTTCCTCTAACTTCCAGTGTTACCATTTTGCCAGTATTATGACAGAAGATTAACATTGGAAAGTTAGCTTGAATTTACTTGAAAAAGCAGCTAATTCACAATTCTGACTCTTTACGTTGTATTGAAAAAAACACTGCTGTAAATAATATTAAAAATTACAAACATGCAATGACTTTTTAAAACTTTGGTTGTAGCTGGCAAACCTGGCAAAATTTTTATTTCTAAGGAGAAAATGCCTCCTAAGGGGAAATCTAAACTGTTATATCTTGGGAAAGGAAGGTTGTAGAAAGCTCAAATTTGGTGAAGTTAGTCTTCAGATACCGTATTTACTCGTTTTACCGCCCGATCTTGATTAAGGGCCCGTTTGAATAGCCGCCCGTGTGAGCAGAACAAAAAAATAAATAAGGGCCCGTGCTTTAATACCCGCCCGGTGCAAAAGCTGATTTTTCAGTGGTAGAGAACAATAGAAAATAAGAAGCTGCTAAGAAACGCTTGTGTCACAACGCTGTTGAATTTTAAGCGCTAGTAGACAACAGTCACCCCTTAGACGTCCAATTGCATAACAGATAGCATTGATTACGTAACAGGTAGTATTGATTACGGCTCCCATTTGTCTACTGCTCATTCATTCAGAATATTGAACCCTATGTGATGATTAAATCATATGGAGAAAGATTAAATGTCGTGAAATATTTGTCTTCAACGATAATTTTTGTGGTAATTTTACTTTGAAAATAACAAGCGCCCGTGCTTAAATAAACGCCCGTTTGAATAGGGGCCCGGCAGTGAGTAAGGTTGAAAAAAATAAGGGCCCGGGCTACAAAACGAGTAAATACGGTATGTCAAAATTTTTAGAGAGAAAACCGAGCAAAATTTTTTTAGACCTGAATGCCCTTTTTTAAAAAACATTAGTCAAATGTGCGTTGTACATTTGAGCCAAGTAGTGAAATTAGGAACAGCAAAAATCTCTTGAATCAGCTACAGTGCATTCAATTGAAAAATAATATCTGTCGAATTTAAAACAATGCCTCCTGGTGTGTGGTAGACAGGTGGGCAGGTTGCAGTTAATTCAAAGACCAACAGTCCCTTTGCTGTCACATTGCCAAGCAAATTGAAAAATAGACATAATTATAATTTTAATCAGCACTACTCTCAATGACTTGCATGATATTGGCAGACTTAGCAAATAGAAAAAGCACGCACCGAGTGTGTCAAGTGAGCACGAGTATCATACTTTTCGGACTACAAGGCGCAGAATTAATAAACGGCTAAATACTATCATATTTGTTTTCATATAAAAGGCGCACTAAATTAAACAATCCCAAATAGCTCTAGATACTCTAAATTAAATTCATGAAAAAAAAACAGTATAACTTGATCCAGACCAAGATGCACTTGAGTATAAGATGCATGCTCAATTAAAAATAATTCTGGTATTTTAGGTGACCCTTAGGGTACAAAAAATATGGAAGTTGAGGGCAGTTTCAACTTCGGATTGCTCTTGAAATGTACTTGAAGATAGAACAGAATGGTTCAGGCTTATTTTTTTACGATGGTTCCAGAAAAACTAGAAATATTAAAGTGGGGATGTGAAATACCAAACGCAATAAAATTTTGATGATAAATGTGAGGAAAAGAAATTTATGCGTTTGACCACCATGAAGTAAAACTCTAGTATGTAATGAAACAATGGGCTAAAAAATGAAACTCATGATGATAGCATGAATATCCAAATCCACAGTGCAGGTTGGGCAAGAAATAGTGTAATTTGATGAGAATAAAGGAAAACAAAATTATGAGCTTGGTTTTTGAGAGTGTTGTTGTGGTGATGGTTTTGCATTTTAAAACAAAGAAAAAGAACAGTTTTGCAATATGAAAATTCATCAGACTGTTCAAACTAAATCTCACAATCTAATTCAGCCTCTCTTAACTGCACAACCACTGAATAAAGTCTACTGATCGCTGTAAACTGACTTAGAACCAACTGGACACGAGCATGTGGGTTAGTTGGCATTTAGTTAGTTTACAGTCATTTGCCGCACGCCAACCGGGCAGAGCCTTCTTTGCAACCTTTGTATTGCAATTCAGAATCCAGTATGCTTTTACTAGCGGGCTAACACTACAACCTTGCAATGCAGTATTGTACCAATTTGTCGAGATGGATTTACACAATATCCGTTTTTTATCAGTTTTTGTATGTTTTTTCTTCTACATGACGTGCTTTTCCGTACGCATTTTTATAAGGCCATATCAGCACTAAAGTAGACTGTGACATATTGATAAAAATTTTTTGTATGAATGATGAGAGCGATATGTCAATATACAGCTGCATCGCTATGCAAAAAACTCTGTTGGAAAACTTTTGTCTAGGAATGTGACAGTCTGGTTTGTGCCAATATAAACATAAACAAATCCAGACAAAAAAGCACACACTTTTTTTATGAAGAAGCAAAAATGTACAAAAACGGATACTGATAAATCCGTGTTCAATCACATGGGGATTGCAGGGTCCACAACAACTGACAAGAGACAAACTGACTGCCGACCACTTGACTGCCAACCAACCCTAACCCTAATGTTGGCAGGCACTTGATTTGCAGCAGTTATGGGATTGGAAAAGAAGTAAAATAATAATGATTGACAAAGTATCAAAAAGCTCTCAAAATGAACGTATTTGTAGTTGTAAGTACCGGTAACAACATACATAATTTCTAAAATTTTCGTTCTTGGCTGGAGTCAAAAACTGTGCCTTTTCATGTGAGTTGCTAAAAATGCATATTTTCTCACAGTTTTCGAGAAAAAGTTTACGCTATAGTTTGTTGAACTGCATTGATTGTTGAACTGTTTGTTGAACTTTATGGGCAGCTTGACTCGATGACCCGAAAAAGGTCTTTCGCTGTCCTGTTTGCTTGATAGTAAGTAACTTAATGTACAGTACTCATATTTTTGGAATAGTTTATTAATTTCCACGCATTCGTCAATAATTACTTCTTGTTGAGTGTTATAGTAAATTAGCCCACATTTATTTTCCTTGATTGGCATTAATGTTCATTCTATTTGTGCGTGTGGATATTTATTATTATTTTTTATTGGTTGTTAAGTTTCTGGAAATTGAACTCAAGTGAACAAATAAATTGAATTGAATTGAATTGATCAATAATTGAATTGATGCGAACACTGAGCATACTAAGAAAATCAATGCAAAAGCAAAAAAAGGACATGTGGTACGTAGTCATGTTTAGTGGGTTAAAAGAAGGGTTTAGGGCTTGAAATAGAAAGTTGCAGTTTGGATCTGGGACAGATGTATTACCAGAATTGAAATCAATGCAAATAATTAGGCAAAATTTGGGATGGAAAAAATGGTTGGTACAAATCAAGATTTGGCAACAGATACATAATACATAAAATACTTGAAAAAAAGCTTAAAAGAAGTTTGGCAGACACGTTTACAATGAAAAGCATAACACAAAATTTCACAAAAAGACCTTTACGCCTAACATCATCATCAAACACAAAATTTCACAAAAACAAACGAAAATGGCACATACTGCATACCCAAAACAACTTTTCATTAAGATGAATAAAATTGTGCCGAACTGTAGAAGTTCTTGGCTAATGAAACAGCATACATATTTGTCAATTCCAATCAAATTTCTTTATCTGTTTATTGGACGAGGCAGTTTGTATTTTGGCTTCACAGACCTCTTTTTTGCTCTATGATCATATGTGGAAGCAAAAGTGTTCTGGCTACCAAAATTTGCAACAATAGGCAAAGAAGCCTAAACAAAAAAGGACTACATCATCAATGAATACTTTCTACCTGTTAGATGGTGTTACTTGAATGACTCGACTCAGTGGTCAGGTCAAACATCAAGGTTGAACCAAAGATTTTCTTTTTAGAGTAGTTCAAAGCAGGGCATTCGAGCAAACGATTAAAGTCGAGCTAAATTATCGTGCTGGTATACTGTTTCTAACCACGTTAACTGACCGCTGTCAAGTCAACTGACCGCTTTCAAGTCAACTAACCGCTGCAAGTCAACTGACCGCAACAAATTAATTGCCAACATTAGGGTTAGTTGGCAGTCAGTTGTCGTGAACTCATAGTTTTTCTAGAAAATCTGAAAGTTTTATATTAATGGTAACTGAAATTTAATTCTAATTTTAACCCGGTAGTTCTCTGCATAGCTCCCAAAACACAAACAAAAAAATTTGTACAAATACTACTCAATCCTCTCTTTAACTTAAACGTTTTCAGTGAATTAATTAACTTATTTACACAAAATGCCATACATTTAAAATGTCAATTACTACTTACTAAACTCGTACTATACCTGACTAGTTGTAGCATGTCCTACTGAGCCAGATGAACTTGATTTCTCAGAATCCGTTGCGAACTTATCAGGAGCATGCAGCCTTCGGTACCTTCCTGAGGTTGATTTTCTTATTACTTTATTAGGAATTGAAAGGCATTGATCAAGAGATATCCGTTTCAACTCAGAATATTTGGTAGGATCGGCGGGGATGGAATGATGAGAGGGTGGTAAAATGTTGAAGTTCAAAAATGGGATTGATGGACTGATGGACTCTACTTTAGCAGGATTAACAAATGGCTTCAGAACAGGAGCAGTTGGTGAAGTTTTGTCAGAAAGCAAAATTTTCTTTGACTTAACCACTGCTACAGATGTTTTCAATACACGATTGCCACAAGACTTATCATCCTTAACAAGAGTTTGAGTAACAGGGGTATTAGCAAACGTTGATCTTGACTGCAAAACTCTGGAAGAAAATGGTGTTGTCATAGAGTCTGAGTTCAAGGGCACATGCAAGTTGGAAGTAACTGCCGCAGTTGGTGAATAGATGGTTTGAGATGATGCACTGCTGATCATAACAAATTCATTCAGCTTGCTCGTGGCAGTAAATGTTGATTTGCTGACACTCGTATTAGAAGACCTTGGTACAAGAGGTGTAGCACGTTTTGCTGACTTTCTCCATACTTTCTTTGGGGATTTAAATTTCATGGTTTGTAAACTATCGCCTGAAGTGCTCATCCCTGGAGCTACAAAATCTTCACATTCTAAAAATTCTGAAAGCCGAGTTTCAACTGCTTCAAATTTTCTTCGCTTAGCAGCTAAAGTTGATGCCACAGTTTCTTTATTATTGGAAAGTGACGACTCTTTTAAATCCTGCAAAGAAATTCCACTACCTTCTGAAACTGGGATTAAGTTAGAAATTGGTGCTAGTGTATAAGGACAGTTGTTTTGGGTATCACGATGCTGCTGGATAGCACTACTAGAGCAGACAGACATACAAGACGTTTTTGGTACAGCAGCAGAAGAAACTGTAGTAATTGATGACTTTAAACTAGTCAAGTTTGACGTGTTAGTATTCTTAACGCGTTTATTTCCATCCTTTGGCAACAGCTTAATGCTTGAAATAGAAGGCACAACAAAAGGCACAAGATTAGTTTTGGGAGGATTCGATGATTCAGTGCGGTTTATACAAACAGGTTTAACAGCCTTGGTGACAAGACGCTGAAGGGGTACAGGTGCATTAGTGGTCATTTTTGAAGTAGTCTGATCAGAGCCGCAGATCTGCATAGTGGTAAGCACAGGACGATTTCGAGTGGTTTGCATACTCACAAAAACTAGTCGATCTGTGCTGTTTTTGACAAGTGGAAGCTGAGATGCAAGATGAACACCTCTGGTCCCAGCCTGATTGCTTAGAAGCTGATAAGAAAATTCAGGTACTTGGGTAATGGTTCCAACAGCTTTAGGCAACTGTGCAGCAGGTTCTCCACTACAAACCACTTCTGCAACACTTAGCGAACCACTGAGCATCGGCGTGGTTACGAGAGAAGTGCTTTGCAAAGTGTTAATTGAACTACTAAAGGTTACAGAGGTACTCTGAGCTTGTGTAGAAGACACAGCTTTCTTTAGAGCCTTGCCCTCGGTTGAAACACCGAGCTCTGCAGAAATAGATTGAGCACTAGCAACTGACTCAGACATAATCACAGCTTGAGCAAGTGCTTTTGGTTTAGGCATGGCATGATATGGAAATTGAAAAGTTTCAGTGCACTCAGGCTTTTGAGAAGATGTGTAAAGAGAATTTCCAGTTTGGTTGTTATTTTCCAACAGATTTGTAATTCTTTTTGAAGACATAGGCTTCACTGTCAAAGTTTTAGAAATATTTGCAAAACTACTGGTTTGAGAAGAAGCAATTCGATGGCAAGAAGTCACTTTGGTAGTTTTTTTGGTAAGTACTTGCATGCGACTTTGCATCTGACTGGCTATCTTAGCAGAGGTGCAGATCAGAGTCTCAGGATTGGTCTTATCAGAATGCGATTTGGCTTTTAACAAATCATGCACACTCATTATATTGTCATTTGTCTTTGAACTAGCAGCTACATTCAGATGATTAGTTACAGGCACTAAATCAACAGAGAGTGAAGCACCTACAGTTGATGTCACGATGGTAGCATTAGCATGAGTGTTTAACAGAAAATCTCTGGAAGCCAGAGCTTTCTGGCTACTTTCAAGCTCTTTTGCTTTTTCAGAAGGCAGTGCAACAGAAATCACTTGCTTTTGCATTGCTGACGATGTTACAGTTGGTGGTGTTGCAGAAGTAACAGCAATTGAGTCGCTGAAATCTGCGAAACGTTTAGTAATGGCAGAAGAACTGTTTGAACAATGTTGAACAGAATTAGTTGATACTAAGTTTGCTTTTAGAACCTTTTTGCTTGACGATGGTGAAGTTTCGAAAATTGTTGAAAACATTTTATTTAGGTTATCAAACAAACCAGGAGATGAATTAATATCGTCTTTTTCCTGACCAACACTTTCCCGATCTTGATTGGTAGCCTCCAGCTCTCCATTTGCTGGACTCTCAGACAATAAACACTCATCGTGAAGATGACCACTGAAAGATAAGTGAGACTGAGTGTGCTTACCAGTAACATCATGCTCATGTAAGTTTTTACCTTTACCTGGTGACAGTGTTAGCAATTGTGTCTCAACATCAGTTGGATGTGTAGTGCTCGATCCTTCTGCTATATCTTGAGGTAATTTGCTTGATTTTTGTTGGTAGTGTTTGGAACCATGTGAACTCTCAGCCGAGTGCTGTTTTTCTTTAACAGGCGTTTGCTTCACTCTACTGATCTCAGATGTACCAACTTCAGAATATTCACAGTCTGTCTCCAGTAACTTGGCCTTATTATTTGCAGTATCAGCAGCTGTAACTGCCTCTTCAGATAATTGTTGGTCTTCTTCTGAAAGAACTTTGGTATTGCAATTTACACTTTCATTCAATTTTTCAATAATTTCGGGAGGGATTTGCTGAGTCTCATTGGAGGAGTCGGTGGAATTAACTGCAATTAGAGACATTTCTTGTCTGTTAATTACACATTCATCTGCATCAATTTCAAGATCTTTTTTGTTCAATAGTTGCTTTGCACTGTTTACAATATCTGATTTTGATTCTCCAAGTGATTGTTGGAGGATGATTTCACCAACATTAAGATCAGTTATCTTGACATCGGCAGCAATTTCTGACTGAATAACTGGCAGTGACATTTGAAAAGTAGATTGCAGAGCATCATCCAAATTAGATGTTATCTTTTTCTTTGAATTCTGTTGGTGACCTTGCATTTTTTCATGATTTTTTTCAGTAACATTCATTGCAGAGTCGAGAATGGAAGACATAACCGACTTTTGCAATAAAGTTTCGCTGTTGGGGCTACACAAACTCTCTTTCTCCACCTCATCACAGCCTTCGGTTTTTGACAAGTCTGTTTCTTGCAAAGTTTGCTGGGAAGCCTGGGATTTTGCGGCACAATCTTTTGCACTCTCAATGCAGAGGTCATTTAACTCTTTCGAATTGTCCGGGGTTGTTTCATCACCAAATGAATTTCCAATTAGGATTGCTGCATTTGCAGTCGGTGACATTAACTGCTTTCGTGTTTGATCATCAGATAAAGCTTCATATCGAAAATTTTTTAAATCATCTTGTCCTTTTTCTGGAGTAGAAGGTGGGGTGGTTTTCGGGGCATCACATAAAGAACTGTTTTCAGAAGTTTCCACAAACTTTGTACTATTATGAGATATGTGTAGCTGATCGCCATCTACTTCACATTCCATACTCTCAGTTAATGCTACAATGGTTTTTGAAGACTGTGACTGGATGTTTTCAGTGACTTTTAAACCCTTTTCAACCTCGTTTGAGTCATTTGTTGATGATTTTTGCTCTGTGCTATTGGCTGGATCAACATCTGTATTTACATCAAGGATTTGAGGAAGATCACAGAGTGTAGAAGTTTGACTTTCGGAAGCTAATCGTTGATGTATTTCTTTCTCCTTGAATGATACTGCAATGCATTTTCGATGGATGCAACACTGTCTTTTCGTGCCTTTGCCCCCAAACTTTGGCCGATCCCTGCATAACACATACGAGATATAAATTTTGTAATGCAAAACACAGATGGAGAGACATGTTGTGGTTTCCCTAGTTTGTTTTTTTTTCATTTGAAATAGTCTGACAAGGGAGGTATTCAGGACCAAACAGTGTAATGGCCACAGTGTACCTCAATGGTAGAGTACTAAATTAAGCAAAAAGTACCTGAATATCTGTTCAATCCCTGTGAACTGGCAAGTGGCAATGCGAGGTTGTGACTTGAGAAAGACACTTAATGGTCTAGATTTACATTAATTGAAAACTGTGAGAAAATTTATTCAAAGATCTTCCAAAACAAATTTATAATTGTCTCTAAACCAAACAAGTCCTGTGATTGATCAGTTGATTTAACTAGTCAGTAACCAATGAGACGGTATACCATGTTAAGTTAAGCTTAGTGACTACTACCTGCAGAAAACGCATTTTCCACATTCTGGAGTTAAGCAAGGGATGCATTTGTTACATCGACTTCTCCTCATCGTAGCAAAAACCTTTTTAGAGGTTTTGGAACGGCGAGATCTCTGTAAAAATTGGTTTTTACTGGCTCTAGTATGCAATGCAGTAAAGCAGCATATTTCATAACAAAAAATATGCTGTAGAACAGGTATTCCCAACCTTTTTCTTGCTGTATACCACTTATGGATTTATTCTGTAGCTGTGTACCACCTACCTTTGAATAGCGTTTGACCATAATTAATGGCATAAATAAAGCACTGTGCTGAAAGGCTAACAGACACAATAACATCCAAATATAAACAAGCAAACAAATATGCAATAAAAAAAATATATGAAAAACAATGAAGATATATATAGACTTCAACAGGTGCGTAGCTAGAAATATGTAATGGGGGCTGATACGAGGGTCTGGGGGCAGAGCCCTCAGCGCTCGAAATTTATCTATTTTTTGGCAAAAATAACTTAATTTTAGGCCCATTTTAATAAAAATTAATGCTACTGAAACGTGGCATAGAAATTAACAGTGCAAAACCATGATTGTACTAGTTGCATATATGGGCTATGCGGGAGGTAGCTATTGCTAGAATTTCAGTTCTCTAATTACAGGCTGGTAAATCATAAAATCCCATAGTTCAATAAAACTCTCAAGGAGTATTCTACTTCGTCTATATTTTATAAAGAAAGATGTAACTAGAGGGGTAAAGTGATTGGTAATTACTCCCTCCCCTATTCCCGAGCTTATGAGTATTTTTTTGATGAAACCTATCTGTTCAGCATTTTTCAATGAACGATCAAGTTTGATTACCAATTTTTAGCCATTTTTCTAAGTTTTTTCTTATTTAAGTGTTTTATTTTTGACAAATTAGCCCCTCCCCCCTAAATAAACGTTTTAAAATACGCTTTTTTCGTTTTTTGAGTCTATTCCAATGCAAAAGACAGTCTCAAAAGTGCTAAAAACGTGGTATTTTCCCTATTCTGCATTTTGGTCGGCAGGCCAATGGGGAGGTGGCTACATTACAAAGGCTACAGAGAGGGCTATAAAATTCCAAATTGGACAAAATCCCAAATGAAAAAAAATCCAGAATGGACAAAATCCAGAATTGACCAACTTCAAAAATAGAAAAAGTCAGGATTAATAGTGTACTCACTGCTAGCTGATAAGCACTAATAAATATAAATTAGTAATTCGCCAGCAAAACTGCATGTCATCCATTTGCTTGTGTCGTGGCTACCTAGAAAAACAGCGCACACACAAAAATAGAGTGATCAACTGAAACAACTTTGCAGTTTTATCGAGTTAATTAGGTGCCAAGCTTTTTGCCCTGTAGCGAAAGCCTCGCACTTATCATGTTTGAGGTCAACTCCTTCAGTTTGCAGAAAGAGAAACTAGATTACTACAGTATTTAAAATAAATTAGCGAGTGTTGTTCTTAACAAAAAAGTAAGCAATTGAGAGGTAAAGAGGAAATTGGCCCACGAACAAACTTCCCAAAAATAACATTTTCTCTGTTTCCAACATTGCTTTCATTTTTTGCCAAAAACAAAATTGGGTATGAATGTTTATAAAATCAAATATTAAATGTTTTTTACCATCACTGAAAGGAATTTCTTCACCTTAAACCAAAACTGGCAAAAGAGCAATGAAGTTCAGAAAATTACACTTTAGTTCTATGATTATGTGTTATGGTCAATTGGTCATTATATGTTTAAACATGTTTTTTTCTGGACTGGTGAGTTGTCAAATGGTAATGCGTTTTTCTCTGGAGCAGGAGGTCTAAGGTTCAAACCTTAGGCCGGTCAAACCAAACACATCACCATTGCTGCAACATTTCTTCGAAAGGAGCTGTGTTGCCCGGCCACAATGACATGGAGATGAGCCCTGCCAACTCATTACACACTTTGGCGTAATGCAGAGAGCACAAGAAAAAATTTGATTAGATTATATGTTTCAACTACAATAACTAATTACATCAACACATGCGATCAAATCAAATCAACAGTCCAGTTAAATGTTGGATAAGCGGGCAAAACAGTTTACTAAAGTTGTCACGATAAATATTTTACGTTTAGAGAGAATCTGTTATGGGTGATTTTCAATTACAGTCAAACTGCCTAAGCAATCAAAATATTTTTTACATGAACAAAGTTTTTGATTTTTGATTGCCTCGATAGTGTTTGATGGTTAACTCACCATTTTGGCTTGACAGTAATTTGAAAATTAATTGCAACTGCTACTGCTTCTCTTTAGATTTCAAAAACATTTGTTAGTAAACTTATTTGCCCACTTATCTAACATTTAACTGCATTATTTATTTCTTTTGATTGCATGTGTTGAGATAATTAGTTGATTTTAATTCGAATAACTGCAAAAATAAGCAAAAGTGTAAATTATAAAAGTTTTTTTGTGTGTAAAAACGAGTGATTTGTTCTTTGTTTAGATGCTTTGACAAGGGCATAAAGCTTCGCTGGAAACCTTTAGTGTAATTTTTGTACAAAAAGTAATAAAAAAAATCAAAATAAAGAGAAATTAAAATTGTAAGTTTCTTAATCAAACTGTCCTGCACTCCTCTTGAATTCATGTTGAATTCACTGTTTTTGTTTATGTTTGGAAACAAAAAGCAGCACTACAACATATAATGAGTTAATGACCATACATAATTAATCAATTATTGAACTAAAGTGTAATTTTCTACACGTTATTGCTCTTTTGCTGGTTTTGGTTTAAGGCGAAGAAATTCCTTTTCATCACGGCAAAAAAATTTAATACCTACTTGATTTTACGAACATTCATACCCAATTTTGTTCTTGGCAAAAAATAAAAGCAACGTTGGAAACAGAGAAAATGTTATTTTCAGGAAGTTTGTTTGTGGGCCAATTTCCTCTTTACCTCTCAATAGCTTACTTTTTTGTTAAGAACAACACTCGCTAATTTATTTTAAATACTGTAGTAACCTAGTTTCTCTTTCTGCAAACTGAAGGAGTTGACCTCAAACATGATAAGTGCAAGGCTTTTGCTACAGGGCAAAAAGCTTGGCACCTAATTAACTCGATAAAACTGCAAAGTTGTTTCAGTTGATCACTCTATTTTTGTGTGTGCGCTGTTTTTCTAGGTAGCCACAACACAAGGGAATGAACGACATGCAGTTTTGCTGAGGAATTATTAATATTTATTAGTGCTTATCAGCCAGCAGTGAGTACACTATTAATCCTGACTTTTTCTATTTTTGAAGTTGGTCAATTCTGGATTTTTTCATTTGGGATTTTGTCCAATTTGGAATTTTGTATATTCGGGATTTTGTCCGTTCGGGATTTTGTCCAATTCAGGAATTTGTCTATTTGGGATTTTGTCCAATTCGAAATTTTTTCATTTGGGATTTTGTCCGTTTGGGATTTCATCCAATTTGGGATTTTGTACAGGATCCTAATATATTTTCCAAAAAAATGCATGTTTAGTCTTTTACTCAAAATAAAGCACCAAAAAGAATTATCGATAGCTCACTTACACCATACTCATAATAAACAAACGCTCTGTTGTGCAGACTTGTAATATATGGCAGCACCTTAATTCCTAAACCATTAAAAGTAATAGAACTTTGATAAATTTAACAGATTAACTTGTCCACCTACTGTTTGGAATTTTTGGATGGCTCCAATGGCTTTCCATCTGTTGCAATCAGACCTAACAACATACATTTCTCCTTTTATGTTTTTTGCTTTAAATGTATTGTTTAAATACCAAGACTTTTTCCAAGGGTCAAGCAGTTCCCAAGCTTTTTGAATAATATCTTCAATTGCATGTGATCTCTTGTTTAGATTATGACTGATTCGATGAACCTGAATACATACCAGTTAATGACAATAACTTTGAATCTACAATATAGTAAATTGAATTGTTGGGCAAATTTTTAGAGAACAAATCCAAACACAAGCAGTTCAGTAATTAACTACAAACGTAGTTAAATTTTCTGCTTTATAGTGATGCTTAGCAGTATTTGATACACTTTCTGTCCAGAATATTTTAGCTGCCGTAATTCTTAAAGATGAAGTGGTTACTAACAAAATTTTTCGAACAGATTGCATGGGGGTTTTTAATCAAAATAATATTCCTCAACATCTATCCCAACAATATGCCTTTTTTTCTGCATAAACATAGACAAAAATATTGACGAGAATACAGTAGTTTTTGCAAGCTCAAACTGCAACGAAAAGTAGCGTTTTCTCTTAGTTTTTGAGAGCTGGCTAATGCCCAATGTTTCCTCTAATTTTTTGTAGTCTGTGTGTGCAGAAATTTTGGTGTATGCGCAATTTTTTGGAAATGACTAATTGTGCAACAATATGTCTGTGCGCAGTGAATTTATGCATGTGTGTAGTCTCTGAAAGCAGCGTGCATGCACACATGCGCACAGCTTAGATGGAACACTGCTAATGGCCAAAGATCAGTGGCTCTCCAATAGCAACCATCAAAAAACTCGTAAGCAAAAATAAGTCGGCATATGCTCAATTTAATCACCTTAATATGAGCATACAGGAGTGGGGCATTGTTTTCTCCTAGTTGAGTCCAACTGTAATTAAAATATCAGTAATTTTCCTGTTATAGGCAATGGAGAAATCAAAAATAAGTCAGCTTGTGGCCTTAAGCTTTATAAAAAAAAAGTAGATTTGGTGAAAAAAATATCTTTCTGGTTTCACAGTAATGGAGAAGCTAAAGGCTGGGGCTTGCACAGTACTTTTTGGCTTTGTTTTTACAAAACAGAAAATACTAAGAATCACATTGAGCATACCTTACACAAAAACTTTTTGATTTTTCATTCTTATTTTGTTGATGTGGCAATGATAAAACAAGGCATAAAAATCACTAAATGCAATTAAAGTGTCAACTAGTTTCAATTAAAACTTTAAAAATGTCACTAACTGTTTATCACAGCTGATTACTTATCAACTTTCCATTATTGAGCACTCTCACGAAACCACATATCAATTATAGACCACTAATTACGTACATCAATAGAAAAGGCTTCCAAGCCACAGACTTTGCGGGTCTTCAACGAATGAGACAATCCAGCAAAATCTACAAAAAAAAAACAAACTATAAACACTTCACGTCATACTATTAGAAAACAAAGGCCTACAACATAATAGCAGAGTAATTACCAAATCTTCAAATTAGCATTGGATCAATGATTTAACACTGTCTTTTTTGGGCAAAAAGTTGCAGTACCAATAAATGGCCTTTATACACCGAATTAAACACAACTTGTAAAGCTTTAAAAACCAAAGTAACTAAATACAAGGCACACCAAATTAAACACAACTTGTAAATCAAGGCGCACCGAACTAAACTATAAATACAAGGCGCACCGAATTAAACACAACTTGTAAACCTGTAAAAACCAGAGTAACACTCCAAACTGCAAATTATGTCGTAAAGAGAAAGAGAGTATAACCTGCTCCATACATGAGGCTCATTTTTAATTTCTAACTAATTTTGAGCATTTTAAGTGCGTTTTATGGTGAGCCGAAAAATATGGTATGTTTCTTCAAAGTCCTCCAAAGATGCTGTTAGCTCAGGAGGAATTTTACACCCATAATAGATACATCACAGAAATCGGGCACCTTTCACACACTAGTGTGAACTTTCACACACTAGTGGTGTAAAGATTGAACTTTTTTTACACACTGGTTTTACACACTAGTGCACCTTTCACACACTAGTGGTCAGACAACATCATAAAAATACAAAAAATAAAAATGCGTGAATAACCGTTCTTTCTGGTAACTTCAGTGGGGTTATAATTAGCTCTGATCCTTGAGCTCTCTTCACCTGGAATTATACCTAGTGAACAACAATTTTAAAGCTAGCTGAACAAAATATTCTGCAATCATGAGTAGATCAAATACCAGTAATCTGACATGGAGTTTCCACTAATGTTTTTGTAAAATAAGTTTGACTATCAGTTTGTTGGATCACAGGTAAATAAGTTCTGATGAACATAGATTTAGAAACATCAACAAATTTGATAGTGTCATTAGTGCACAATCTTTAAGCTGTACAAAACTTCTTTTTGTCGGCAGAGGGCGGGTTTAGATGTTTTGATGAAAACCTCTTCAAGAGCAGATAGATGGAAAAGGAGAGCAACCTTGGGCAAGGCCACTCTCCTTTCCACCTATCTGCTCTTGAAGCCACTTTCATAAAAAAGGTCAACACAACACATTTATAGAAATATGACTATTTCCGTTAATATATAGGGTTGGCCAAAAAAAATTGCACCCTTGGACAAAGTATTATAACTTTTTTTTGGAATGAGATAACATTAAAAAATTTTTACCATTTCTTTACGACAATATATTGCGTAGCTGTGTAAAATTTTATTAAAAAGTTTCCATAAAATAACAAAATTACAGGTGTTTAAATAGTGAGTATCACAAACTGCAATTGCATGAAAATTAACACGGCACAAATAGTAAGCGATTGTTCATTCGTTCATTATTTTTCAATGTATTGTCCGTTTTCTGCAATCACCAACCGCACACGAGATCGAAACCCATCGATGGCGTTATCATCGTGGAGCTTGGTATTTCAAAGTTATTATCATTTAAAAAAAGATTTGTTAGCATTCAGGCATTGTTACGTCACAATGAGTATAGAAATGCCAATTATAAAAAAAAAGTTACATTACCTGCAAAAAAACCTTTGAACGCACTTTGTGAAAAGAGATTGCAGTTTTCAATGTTTAAATGGACGTCATTTTATAACTTCAAGGAATTTCATTGTAAAATTTTAAACAGCCTACTCAATATATCGTTGTAAAAAAATGGTAAAAATTTTAAATTGTTATCTCTATGCAAAAAAAAGTTATGGCACTTTGTCTAAGGGTGCAATTTTTTTTGGCCAATCCTGTACTTTAAAACTAAACTAGTACCAGCATGACACTTAGAGCACGAATGTGGAAGCAGCAATTTTTAAATCACTTCTGCTTCCACCATTAGATGATGTAACTTTGGCTTAAAATTTTTTGCAAAAAGTTTTTTCCAGATAAGCCAAGATAAAACAGCATTGTTATCATTTTAAAAACATCATATAGAACCAAATTACATAATTTTATTCAGTGCTTTGTCATTGCAAAAATCTGCACATGGGTGTAGTCAGGAATTTGGAGCAGCCCTAAAGCAAGAAGTCCAATCACACAGTCGTTCTGTTTCAGCTGATACGATTTTTTTTTCTGAACATTTACCCAAAAATTTAAAATAATAAGTAATTATTTGGGGTATAGAGATGGATTTTCAAGTGCTAGGGATAATAACCTATTTCAATTGCATCTGTGCTGTTAAGTGCAAATCTTTGCTTGGCTATGAAAAGGTAGGTAGCCCCGGGGCAAAGCTTCAACATCTGCAGAGTTTTTTTTAGTAACTTATTTGTGCATGTGGCTGGCTCCAAAATTTTGCTGGCAACATGTAGTTTTAGGACAGCAAAATGAAAAAACATTGCGAGAATTATGCAGCTATACACAGTACCTTATTAAAATAAATCTTGTAGCAAATGGCACTTGAACAATAATCAAGACAAGCATTATAACATCATGTTTAAAAGTCATACAATTTTAAACTTTGTTTGAGACACATTATGATATATTATCGCAGAGAAAGAGATTAAAATGCTGGAACTGGAAAATTTGTTTATGTCGGTGAATATACTGTGTTATTCGAGTACGCCCCAGATTTAAAAAAAATGGGCAAAGCCCCATTCAAAAATATTTTTGAGAAAGTCTTTAAATGGAAGGACTAAAATCAAGAATTTTTTACACACTTATAATTTTAAAAATGAGTAGGTTAGCTACATGGTTCATCTTTAACTTGATAGGGGTGGGGGCTGCCCTGGATCTAAGTGAACCACAAGCCTCTAAAAATATTTCTTTACAAATGATGATCAATAAAACATTCACGTTTTGTCATATATTTCACAAAAAATTGCACCACATTCAAGTTTTTGATGTGTGACATGAATGGCCAAAATGGAAGCAGAAGCAGTACCCATTTACTGCTTCCAGCTTCTGCTGCCACAAAAATTTGTCGCTTCCACATTCCTGATTTAGGTTACATAAATGCAGTTTTAGAGCTTAGGGCACAATTGCTTTGAGAAATTTTGGACATTTGCTAGTTAGCCAAAAATGAAAAGGAAACAGTGACCTGCCACAGAAGTAAAAGAATTCCAGCACCAGCAGTGACGATTGCACACAAAAAATTATTCCTCATGAAATCACGGTACCACTAATGTTGTTTCTCAAGAAAAAGTCAAGTGGATTTCCAGCTTCACCTCCAATCAGTTTTCTCCAGTGAACTAATTTAACGAAGCCTAAGCAGCATGCTAAAACCACTACAGCAATTTTTAATCAAATATCAATCACTAATGTGTTAAATTTTCCAATATCAGCAATTTAGCATAGCCTACCTTTTGCTTTTCTTGCTTTTAAGTTCTTAGGTTTGTTTTTTGGATGCAGTAACTTTGGAGAACTCATAATGCTTTCCTTGGCAGTTCTATCTGCAGGGGTGGAACAAGTATCACTGCCTAAATGTAGAAAACACTCCAAGTGGAAAAACATCCATGAAACACAGAAGACAGTTTATTAATTCTGCAAGTGCCAATACTACTGGTATAAACTGTATGTTTTTAGCGATAGAAACTCTGTTACAAATCTATTGACTTAAAATGAATAGAGTGTCAATCAACTATGATTCAATTTGGAAAAAAGTACTTAAAGCCTTCAAAAAATTGGTTTGCATAGATTTCCCGTAAAATTTCAATATTTAAGTTCAGTTTAGGTTTTATTTTAGGCATAAACAATGGGTACATTTAATTAAGAGATAATGATACAGGGGTCAAAATTAACTTTTTCATTAACTTGAGGAACCGGCCAGTTGGTCGAGCGGTAATGCGTTCGTCTCTGGAGCAGGAGGTCTGAGGTTCAAATCTCGGGCCGGTCAAATCGGACACAGTGTTGCCAACGGCTCGCCACCTCTGCGACATTTCTTCGAAAGGAGCTGTGTTGCCCAAGCGCAATGACGCCGAGATGGGCTCCGCCAACTTGTTACACGCTTCGGCGTATTACAGCAAGTATAATGAAAGATTTGATTTGAACAAATTGAGGATAAAAAAATCTTTTAAATAGCATAGCATATAGATTAATTTTACGAAAATAATTTATTGCTAATAAGCAAACAAAAAAAAAATGTCACTACAGACAAACAAATCCAGATTTCATAAAAAGTAGATTTGAAGACACTTAACAAAAATTACCTCGTTTAGATTTATCCGGAGACACCCACTTCAGTTTATCAACAAACAATGCAGCCTAAATAGGTTTTAATATTTGACATTGATAATATCTGGAATACTGATGATATTTAACTAAAATAATTCGATTAATATAGTAGCCTATATATCAATAGCTAAATTTCAAGCTTGAAATTTATTTAAGTAGGCAACCATATTTTGAAATTTTTGAATTAAACCAAATTCTATTCTTCTATTGTTCAGCTACTTTGGTTTGCATTTTTGAAATTGTTTGAATTAAACCAAATTCTATTCTTCTATTGTTCAGCTACTTTGGTTTGCATCAATTTATATCATGGTACTAGATCAGGGTGGGCAATTACTTTCCTGAGTGGGACGGTTACTGAAAATGAACTTAGTTACTGAGCCGGAGACTCAAAACTCAATCTTGAAACATGATTAAAAAACAATTTATTTACAAATAACTAGCATAACAGCTAATGCACTCTGCGACCCTTTTTTTAGGGCCACATTTAGCTTAAAGCAGTCAATTTTGTGCCACGTTTTTTTTTAAATCTTGCATCTCTTCCATCTTTTTGACCTTTGTGAAAATACTAGCCTATACAACCAAAATTTTATTGAGTTATTGCACTTCAAAGTGAGTCATTTCCCAAACCTTTAAAACTTGACTAAAATTCGGTTTTGGTTACTTACTCTTGAATGGATGAAAAAACTACTTTAACTTCCTTCGATTTTCTTGATTTTTGGTGTGGTAGTTGACAACATCATTTTCTTCTTCTTCTTCTTCTTTCTTCATTGCCCGCTTTTCCGTGAGGGTTGCGGGGGCAGTAGCTCAAGATTGAGCCGCCACACCTCACGGTCTTCCATCACCTCCATCATTTCGCTTGGGCGAAGTCCCAAGCGATTCCATCCAAGATCCTCAATGTAATCGGTCCATCTAGTTCTAGGTCGTCCGACTGGTCTTCTCCCATTTGCTTTGGCATGTAAAGCTTGTTTGGGGAGTCTTTCTTGAGGCATTCTGCTTACATGGCCAAACCATCTAAGCTGAGATCTTTCAATTCGGAAAAGTAACGGCTCGATGTTAAGAGATTTGCAAATTTCAGAGCTACGCACCTAGTTAAACAGTGTAACTCCTTCGATTCTTCGTAAAAACCTCATTTCGGACGCTTGCACTTGTGATCGCATTCTTTCGGTCATTACCCAAGATTCATGACCATAAGTGAGAATGGGGACAAAAACTGCTTTGAAAATTGAGAGTTTTGCCTTTTTCGACAATTCTCGTTTCATGACAACCGAGTAGTGCAAAGCTCACATTACTGCACTAGCCTTGCCTATTCGGGTATCCAGTTCTTCATCTTGCCTTCCGTCACTCGTAAATGCAACCCCAAGATACTTGAACTTCTCTACCTGCTTCAGTGTTGCTCAAGACTAAATAAAATTGTGGTATCCTACCATAAATTTTTTTCTATTTTATTTAGAAAATGATCGGGGTCATTGTAAGTTTTGAAGGACGCCACTCTGCGACACACTATTTTACAAATTTTTTGACAATGAAAAACTAATATTTAATTACATTGTAGTAATTACCATGGCTAAAAATTTCAGCTTATACCAAATTTCGGCTATTTAAATGGCTAAAACATTAAGCTTACGCATGTAGATATTACCATCAAACCAACCATTGCAATTAAAGACAATCATTTGTTTTGAGCTTGGGTTAGGATCAACGTTACGGTTAAAGCTAGGGTTAGGTTTAGGGTTGGGGTAGATCTAGGATAGCAATTATTTCTTCTTACATAACGTAACAGCAGCCTCTGCCTATAATACATGCCAATTTGTCCAATCAGCATGACTTTTTTTCTTCACGTTTCACTCGTTACACAAATATGTCTAATCAAATTATTCGAATATGCATGACCGCAAAAAACTTTCACTACAAGAGCAAACTTTTTTTCTTTAATGCTCTTTTTCTCCACCTGTCAGTTTCTACTCTACTGAGTAAAGAGTCTGTAGTTCTGGTTAAGATTCTATAAATTAGGGGTGTCGCAGACTGATGCTTAGTGTTGCATAGTAGTGACATTATTAGGGGATAAAAGGGGATATTTGATCCCCTAAAACTTAAAATAAAAGCCTAATTTTTGGTATGATTATAAACAATAACTTTAGCTACCACCTGTCTTCCCTCTAACTTTATGGCTAATCAGCGAGTGCCCAAATTTTCTTTATACAATTGTGCCCAAAGCTCTGAAAAGACATTTATGTGCCCTAAATTTCACACCAATCCAGTATTTAAGTATACTAAATGTCATATTTCCACAAATTTGTTGAATTTTCTAAAGCTATGTTTATTATATTGCCAAAAATTATTGCCCTTGCTCCAACAAATCGCCGATTCACTGAAAAAAATTGGTTTAGTGGGAACACTGGCTACCACCAAAAAAAATCAAGATTCTGTCGTTTAAACATCAAACATACAAGCGATAAAATCGAAAACTACAAAAAGGTGTCGCAGTGGTGCCACTTCCTATTCGTTATTTTCATGAATACTTTCAACAAAAATTTATATCTGTAAAAACTATAGTAATGGTTTTAGCAGACACAAGTGGGCTGGATGAAATGCTTCCATGGGTCGGATCTGGCCCATGGGCCATAATTTGCCCACCCATGTACTAGATGCTATTAAAAGATGCTTAAAAGCTAAACAGTGTATGAAGCTGCAACAGATAGCCTATGATGCTAAATATTTCTCTCAAAAATTACAATTTAAAGAGTTTATAATATTTCTATATATTCCAGTAGCTTAGCCTGGAACTATTTTATTGATCAATACAATTAACTGATCAGTAGTCTAGCAGATAGAGCGTCTGCTACTGAAGAAGTAGAATCGGATTCGATTCTTGGTCGGGTCAAACCAAAGACTATAAAAACTGATATTTACAGCTTTCCTGCTTAACGTTCAGCAATTAAATGGACAGTGTGAAGCCTCCGCTGTGTGTGGTAGACAGGTGCAGCTTGAATCAAAGACTGAAAGGTCCCTTCACAGTCTCCAGGCCAAAGCAACTTGGTGAATAAAATGTAATTACAATTACTTCCATCTTAATTGAATTTTCTATAGAATCTTTAGAACAGCAGTGCCCAAAGTTTTTGAGGAGTGAGCCGCGCATTGCATTTTTTGAGCAAGAGCACAATCAGTGCTGCATCAAATTTGAAGTACTTTTTAATTACTTTTACTTTTTATTTTAATTTGAAGTACTTTCAGGAGAAATTGGTTTTTAGTGAGATTGGATGTAATTTTCAGTGGAAATTGGGTGAAAGGCAAAAAAGTCTATACCAAGATTTAATGTAGTTTTCTGTCATAATTATTATCTCAAGGATAATTAAACTCATAGTAATCTCAATGATACACAAAGAAATCCATGCAAAATTTAAGTAGTCAAAAATTACTTTCAGGAAAATGTACAGGATATTAAATAAACAAAGACAAACCTTTTTAGGAAACATTTCATTTTTGGGCATAAATCTTCCCAAATTGAAGTCAAAGTTAGCAAGAGAAGTTTTGCTTCCAACATAATTTTGTAATGAAGACTTTGAGCGCAAGCGTACATGATCCGGACTAAATACAATAAGTGGTAACAACTGCAGATACTAAAAGAACACAAATTAATGCAGAATCACTATCTGAAAATATGTACAGAAACAAAACTGAAAATGTAATTGCAGAATTCCAGAACACATTCTATGGTGCCTTGTACAACTAATATGATCTACCATCAGTATGGCATTGTAGGCTTCATTGTTTAGTATTTCAAAATACCTGTGGTAATACACATCATACTGCCCGGCACTTTTGCCACTTTGTCGCACAATTTGCTCAAATGTCCAACCTGGTCCCAAGTCTGGACAAGGTAACTTCCCTGTGCCGTAATACAATGGATATCTTTCAACCTAAACATGACAAAGTTTAAACTCAAAGTAAACTTCAGCTAAAGTAATGATGTCTTGAAGTCAAAGCATCATATCAAATCTTTCATTATATTTGCTGTTCCATGTCGAAGTGTGTAACAAGTTTGCGAGGTCCATCTCCACGTCATTGCGCCAGAGCAACACAGTTTTTTTCAAAGAAATGTCACAGCAATGGCAAGTCTTTGGCAACTGTGTCTGATTTGACCGGCCTTAGATTTGAACCTCAGAACTACTGTTCCATAGACGAATGTGTTACTGCTCGATCAACTGGCGGTGAAGTCAAAGTAATGACAGCATAACTTTGATTTGTGATACCTAGCAACACTCCATTTTTGATTTATCTAAACAAAATAAATTTTTACTACTCTTTTTTAAATTAAATTAAATTAAAATTATTTACTTTTAAACTTTTAAATCAAAAATTTAAAATCAAAATCAAAAATTTTAAATCAAAAATTTTAAAATTTAAAATCAAATTAAATTAAAATTATTTACTTTTTTAAATCAGCTTTAACTATGCCCCTAGAGCCAATGCAGAGATACAGCTGAATTCTTTTTACATCCATAAGTCACTTAAGCATTTTTTACAAGTTTTTTTAAAAATAAATACTATGCCATAAGCCAGTGGGTATCAACCTATTTATTGAAAAAATCAAATGTGTAAAATTTTGTGACCTTAGTATATTCTGATGCATAGTTAAATTAAAAGCTATGTACAAAAAATTTTTTTACGATGACAGAACTATGTTGAAAATAGAACAAACAACTTTTCATTGAACATATATTTATGACTATTAGCTATTTAACCTTCAATATCACTACTGATTATGTCTCACGTAATCTGACATACATGACCTTTGATTTCTAGTCTTTACGTGCACAAAACTTCTTCACTGCAGGAGTTCTATTATAACAAAAGTGCTACAATAAATCGTTTACTACTTCGAAGCATTTTACAACTTTGCGGTCTCCAAAGCTCAAAATTTTTTCGGAGTTTTTGTTCACAAAAATGCAACATGGGCTGACTACTATGCAGTGGCATAGCATTCACTTTATCATTGCTTTCTGCAAGTTTCACCCTTTGTAGATAATTACAAAAACAAAAAAGTGATGCGAAAGAATTTGTAGGTGACCCAACTTTGGGTCTCGACCCATAGGTTGTGAACTATGGCCATAAGCAATATGATACAATTCATAAAAACACAAAAATTTTATAAACATTTTGGTCACACTAAAAAAATATAGTAAGCATTTTATCATAAGATTAGTCTAAAACCATACGCAAGGTGACTCACGAATATAAAACCTTTGATATTAATTTTTAAAACTAAAGCAATGCAGTAAAGACATGATGAATTTATGTGGTAACTCACTTTGTAAGATGTTGCATATGATGATATAATTTTTCGTTTTCTCTTTTCTTCTTGCAAACCCAAACTTTCAAAAAAGAGTAAGTTTTTTTTGGTTTGGAAAGGATTTGTTTTTGAAGGCTTTTTTGCAATCTCAAGCTTCAGTTTTTCAAACTGTACCTCAAGCACAAATGATTTGTCACCACTACTTTTGCTTGAATTTGCACAAGCATTCTTATAAAGTTTTTTATATTTTGGTGGACGTTGAAAAGTTTCAGTTACTGACTGTATGCTTCTTTGATCACTAATGCAAGGCAATGCATTTTGAAGGTCAGAAGATGCAATTGCAATAGATGATTTAGATTCCAAATTTATATCACAAGCAGTTTTATCCATGCTTCATGAAGAAAAAAACTTTTTGTTTAGTTTCAATTAAAATAATATCCATCCACAGATGATTATATCACCAAACACATCTCAATGTGGCAATGGATACATCAGCATTACCGTGAGCGAGTTGGTTCAAATGTTGATGTTTGAAAATAAAATATCCTCCAAACCACTGTACTTTTATTCAGACCTGAATACCATAACCCTGTAATCCTAAATTACATTTGTATTGTTTGCAAGATTCAAAAAATTTAGAAGTATTAGCGAAAAAAAATCAACAATAAAAATTTTTTATAGACTTCATATCACCAAAAATAAACTGGGTTTAATTTACCTAACTTGATTGATATTTTCTAATAAAAAAAGATCAGATGATGTTTTGTTCCTAAATTAACTACTTTACTTTTGAAGCCAAAATGATAAACTTTTGCTTTTAAATGTGTAGTGTACAAAACACTTTTTGGAATATAATTTATTGGTGGTTGAAAAGCACATGCGATATCATAAAGTATGAGAATGAATTGCAAATAAAACCTCAAAAAATGTCACACACAAAAAAGCAAAAGGAAATGAAGTATGATTTTAACAACCAAAGAAATAAGTATTTAAAATAATTTATCAACCCCAAATGACAATATCACAGCAACTACTGAGTCAGGAAAATGCTACTAATACTACAAAGCAGTTTATGCACTACAGCAAAGGTCAAACATCAACATTGCTTCATTCCTGATTCACTCATTTATACTGATACTCAGAATAGCGATGTCCATTTCAAAATACCGAATCCCATGAAACCAGACCCTAATTTGAACCGGTTTCATTTTTAGGATTTGGTTTAGTTGTGAAGAAAAACTGCAAGTGATAAATTTGTTCAACCAAGACAGTCAACCGCTTTGGGACATGTCCTTTTGACCCGAATGTTACAATGGCATGATTTTCTCTAGGAGGGCTAAGCCCCCTTCGTTGCGAACCTGTTTCCTTTCCCTGAAAAAAACTAGCAATGACGGTTAAAATGAAAATGAAAAATTCAAGAGAAAATGATGAAACATTGCAGAATGAGAATATTATCTAGTAATCATGTGATTTATAGTGCTGTAATCTTTGTACTGGCTAGTGCACATTAAATTGGAAATGAAACAAAATGTAGTACTGTTTTTTTGTTTTACAGTAGTCGAGCAGTTAAGTGCTGAATCGATATCAAAATGATAATGACAGCCATTTTATAGATCTAGGATTTGGTAAGGATTCAAAATTCTGGAATCGCAAAAAAATGGAATTATTCTAGAATACATAATTATTCTGAAATGGACATCCCTAACTGAAGAACCACAATATCTAAATGTTATTCAAAACATGATCCATTTCACCCAAAAATCATACTTCTAGTTTCTAATCCCAAACTCTATTTCACCAAAACTTTAATTCCAACATTTACATTTTCTCTTAAATTAAAATTTTTGTTGACCAGTGAAATAGTGCAGTCATTCCCCTGTTTTTATTATTGAAAGTGACTGCATTAGCATTTAGAACAGTTAAAATAACGAAATAACAGGATAAGTCCATGGCAAAAGATTTACCAGTAACAATTAATATTCAAAAACTAAAAACAAAAATATCACTTAGTTAGAGCAAATGCATACTAAGCAATGATAACAGCAGTCCTACGTCAAAATTTAAATTCAAGTATAATCTACAGAGTTACAACAATATTAGCAAACAATGCAAAACTTCATTTGCAGTACCACAATGAGGCATTCATTGGCAGCATGACCAAAAGAGTAGAGAAATCATTTTTACAATGACTCTGATCGCATGAACTAAGTTTAATCCACACTCTGGCCACCTTGTTGCGTTCTTGGATAAAACACTTTCTGCTTTACAATAACTATCTTCACTTGGTGTCCTTGAACAAGTAGCACATTCAGCGAAAAAGAACTTAAAGAAATTAAGAGAAGCATGGATCACCGGAAACTCTTTCACAGATGCAGATTTCTCAAAGGACGAAGCAATTATTCCAATAAAAAGTATGCAGATTAATCAATAGTTAGGTAAAATTGCATGGAATGTTCAATAGTTAGTGTCTGATGCTGTATAGTGACAGGAGGATAAATATGCACTAAAGCCAAACAATAAATTCATATTAAAGTTAAAGCTATTAAGAATTTTGGGATTCAAAATATTTCAAGTCAGGATCAGCAAAGTAGATGCACAATTCACTTTGAGGGTTTTCATCCCAACAGCTTTTTGAACAAGAATAAATCAAGACTGTTCCAAATTCTATGTATTCTGAATCCTTCATATTTAGCTGCAAGTAAGGAATTAAAGCAGGCATTAATTGGAATTCAAAAACTCGTTTGGCACCACAATATTCACATTTTAGAATAAATGAGTCCTTGAGACAATTAGAGAACAATACAGGTGCCCCGCATCTTGAATATCGAATAATTTGAGTTGGAAAACAGTTAATTTTCTTCCAAAATTTGTGAAATAGTTCATCTTTTGTATCTTTTTCATAATTTTCTTGACATGTAACATTAAATCCATTTGATTGATGAGATACTTCACTTTCATTTTCATTGCAATTTTGATATTTTCTTATTAACTCTTCAATATGACTTTCATCATTAACAGAAACAACACAATCCTTTTCATCAAAAACATTAATATAATATGGGCAAAACATGAATTGAGTTTCTGCTTGACTAAAAGATAAATTAAATGCTGGAGCAGTTTTGAAGCCATCTGTTAAATTCAAAGCTTGAAGTGAGCTAGTTGTTTCAAGAACATTTCCAGAGTTTCCACCTGCTTTAGCTTTGTTATTGTTAGGACTGCTTACCAGTATGGGTAGATACTGAGTTTCATTTAGAGCTTTGTCATTATCTCCCCAGTCATCATCATCATCTCCCCATGAATCAAAAAGTTTCACACTTTGATGTTTGTGGGATTTCTTTTCTATTTGTTTGAACTGAGAGCGACATACAGTCCAACCTTTTGATGATATCCAGCATTTTTTGTTAACACAACAAAATACATACAAAGCTCGATTATAACTTGAGTTTTCTAAAGGACAGCTAATTTGAACAACAAGAATTTGAGGTTGCTGGCATTGTAAGCATAAAGGAAGGCCGATTCCCAAATGTGGAGCCATCCAATCTGGTTTCCCTCCAATTTTGTTGACATTCCAAGAAGTGTGCTTTGATCCTATTAATTCATCTGCAACTCCAAGTAACACATGTTCTTCCATTTCTCTGCACTGAAGAAAGTGACCCAAATACCTAAGCACAAACCTACTTCATACTGTATAACTGCATAAAGGCTACAATTACTTAAATTATTCTATACTACATTACTATCTTACCTGCCTACAGAAATTCAACAACAGCTTGTTGTATATTTTCAACACCTCCTTTCCTTTATTTTTCACGTTAAAGCTAACTTGTTATGTCATAATTTGTAAATAGTTTTTTTTGCCTGATTACCTTGTTTATGCGACAGATATACATTCGCGACTGCTTAAAATAGCAGCCATATTGTTATTCTGAGAAGTAGTACGGTAACTCTTTTCTATTTTTATTCAGCGGTAAAGTATGTGTTAAAGTACCGGTAAGCAGTAAGGAAGGCTTTATTTCACCGGAAATTTTTATCTACTTTTTTATTATTTCTGACTGAAATCTAATCCAAACTCAAATGCTTACCGTAGGCTCTAAGACTATCTCCAAATTGAACTCTAACCCAAACCCCAACTTAAACCTAAAAAAACTTAAATGAAAAAAGCTGGATGAATATTTCTCGGTTTCGTTTTATTCTCTTTAACTTCAAAATTTTCGATGAAATACCGGTAGTCACTAGGCTACCTTAAAGTAATTTGGTGCTACCGTACTTATTAATGTGCTCAAAAGGGATTACTTAAAAGTCTTAACTAAGTTTTTTTGACTTTAGCGTGGTCTTTGTAGTTTCTGGCCTAGTTAGCCTACAGTAATTTGTTGTGTTAATTTGCTAAGAACGAGACTGAGGAGTAGACTTATATTTGCAGCCGCCCAGCCGGTAGCGACATTACTGCAAAGATTTTAGTACCGGTAAGTAAATTGATTTTAAGTTCATTGTAGCAGTCTAGCCTGAAGTCCGTGGTCTAGCCTACTGTAATGTTATTGATTAAGCGTAGTATCGAAGCCTAGAACGTTAGTCCATATTTGTGCTTTTTGATAGGTTTGAAGTGTAGGATAGTTTTGGTGTAAAGGTGATTTGATCACACGTTAAGTTTATGAGTATAATTTATAGTCGCTAAATGCTTCGACGTCCGTTTTATTCTAGATTTAACGGACGTAATTGTCAAACGACGACTACAGCAAAAGTTTAAAGTGCCATATTTTGTTTTTACCGCTCAGTTAAATAAATTATCCGATATCCTTATGGTGTTTTACTCAACACGGCTGTCACACGATTAGCTTCGCGCTTTGTGCTTCTGTTTTTCAAATGATAGCGGAGTAAAAAAAAACTCACTCCGCATTAAAAGCTGAGGAAAAAATCCCTTGGATTTAGACAATAGTATGTTCGAAACATTGGAACTTTGCCATCAGCATTCTATCAATTAACAACAGAATCTACTCTGGCTTCAAACAATAGGATGTAGGAAACATACTTTTTTTGCTTACTGAAAATCTTTTTTTTCAAGAAAAAAAAAAAGGAAAAAGCAATCGAAAACCCAGAACAAGTAAGTGCTGAATGAACGAGAAAATGTAAGATACAAGTTTTTCTGATATTGCCAGTTGCTGCATTGTATGTTTTTAATCACGACTGCGAACTCAAAACTACTCGAGTGCATTTAAGAGAAATTAACAGATTAAAAAACTGTCGGAAATATTTTTTGATAATGCCGTGTAAATTGAAATTGTCGTTCACTTGTTTATGCCGTGGCGACAGAGAAAAACAGCATACATACAATTTTATACAAAAACAAAGTGATTAAGGTGAAAAGTAGACATAGTATTTTGTCAGCCTGAACTCAAACAACTTGGTATTTTTGCCGAACTTGAACCCGAAAAATTAAAAGAACTCGAACTTGCTATAATAGGCTGAACTCTAATAAAAATCGATTGAGTTCTCTCCCTGTTTCAAATACTTTAAAAACCACGCATTGCTTGCACTTGTAATGGTTAAATTATTAACGCCTTGTACTAGAAAAATTCTAAGCAACACAGAATTTTGTAGTTGTAACGTAAATTTATTTCGAAAACTAATATTTATCAGCAACATAAGCTACACACTTACACAGTACCAAAGCAGTATATTTAGCACAAACGAAAATTAACAGCTCATAAACTTCAGTCAGAAAGTTTTCGATTTTGATTTGCATTAAATAGACTCTTAAAAGCCATAAAAATCACAACTAAACCAGCTTCATGGTGGGAGAAAAAAGGTATGAATGGTTCCGAACCAATGCCGTAACATCTGATATACACTCCTCTCAAATCAGGCGTGAAATCACTTTGCAATCGTCACTTACACGACTCGTAACATACATTGTAATTCGTAACTCAATACACCGTCAATGAAACTTGCTTCAAGTGCGGAGTTAAAAACATGAATCACGGTAAGTGGTACTGAACCCTCCTTAATTAATAATCTGCAGCAGCTTAAAATGAAAGATTGAAGCATGGGGCCAAGCCGTGGTGCGCCTGAAGACAGGAATTATAGAGCACGGTCTGAGTAAAACGAAGCAACAAAAGGACATTGTTGTAACGGTGGAAGAGAAATTCAATCAAGGACCGAAGGAAAATCCTAAATATGGCTCTTGGTATCCTTCTCAAGTAAGAAAAAAGGATATCATACATTGTGTGAACATAGACTTTTTATTAGTAAACTGGAAACTGAATTTTGTCTTCTTTCTTCACGGTTTATTTGTTCTAGAATATGCCGATTCGTTTAATTAACTATACTTTTTTCTTCACAGTTCGCTCGTTCTACGAATATGTCCAATCAAATCAGTGGAAAACGTGTGAACGCAAAAAACCTTCGAAACTAGAGCGTACTTTTTTTCTTCAACACTCTTACTCTTTTTCTCCGCGCGTCTGTTTCTAGTCAACAAAACAATGAGTCTATGGTGTGAAAGATCATATTCTAAGCTTTACGTGGAGGGAGCAGCTAAGGTGTTGGAATACCGTTAAAACAAAGGTTCAAAATTCAGCGAAACAGTGTCGTACGGGCAGTTTACCGGTTTTGATATTCGCTTAAAAAAAGCAGATAATTCCATTATTACATAAAAACTTAACTTACCACAAATTGAAACTATAATACAGATGATATAAAAATCAATAATAGCAATATTGCTACAACTATTTGCACAAAACGGGTTCGGCTAGAAGATGAAAATCAGAAAAAAAAAACGAAAAACTTATAAACCAAAAGCAGGATGCGTCAAAAAATTGCAAAATAATTCTGTCATCTCTCAAACTTTTCAATTTTAGGCAACGATTATCGGATAGTTTCGATAGCTGCTTTTTCTACTGATAAGCAAAAATTCAAAAACCCTTTACGGAAAAAAAAAATTATACCAAAGTTTTATATCGATCTTGACACCAATGCTTTCAACATTACCCTTCCAATGGTTCAGGAGCTTTATACACACAACTTGTAGTATTATACACGCAACAAAGCCTTGTCTGTATAACATATAACTGCTTGCTCGCTTGAAGAGCTTGGTATGTAAGGAACTGAATAAGCTTGAACTACCAAACTGCATTAAATCAGTACCATAATAGTGAAGTGCGAAAAACCTACGATAAGCACTTCCAAACCATTTTCAAGGGCGTACCGCAGGCATAATTGCAAAGTGTACCCTTTTTTTGTACTTCGATTTGCTATCTCTCAGGCTAGCATCGCTGCACGAACCCTAACGCTAATCAAAGGTTCTGAAGAAAAAAAAACGAGGCACCGCGAATCGAGCCCAAGCGCGAGACTTGGCAGACGGGCGCCCTAACCACTACATCACAGGGGCGACGCTGTCCAATAGACAAAGTGCCGTATTTAACTCGAATTAAAGAGAAAAAAGCAATCGATGGTAAAATATGGGTACACTTTGCTAAAATGCGTACCGCCGCACAGGCAGTAAACACTTCCTGGGGGACAATCGTTCAGACATCATCCGATTCTTATACACAGGGAGTTGAAGAGGGGAAGAAGGTAAGAATAAATTGCAACCACAAAACAGCATAAATTGTAACCACTCTAACAAAATAGCAATTTAAACCATTTGAAAAAATTTTGCCATGTTTTAACTAACGATAAAAGCAAAGTATAGGTTAGAGTGTGGCTTATGATACACGATGGCTCATGATCGGTTAGCTGCATGCGTTAGGAAAGAGGGAGTCAAAATTGCACAAAAATCATCATATTGTCTTTAAATGTACGTACCCTTCGCAGTTTTTACCAATTTGCGATTATTTGCGCAATGCGCATTATAGCAAAACAAAATACACGAAATTAAATGGAGTGCGCAAATGTCCGAAAAACGGCAATAACCGCCTTCTTAAGCAGTTTTAAAGTTGTTTCAAAAGCAACAGAAAAATAAGGTAGGAATGCTATTACACAAAAATATCTCTACCTGCATGAAGCAAAACTAAAATGTGCAGGATAGGCTTAAATGCACACAAAAGCACACTCTACCTTAATCAATATTACTGCGATGAAAACGGCGGAAACAAAACGACCATGTCATGGATGCAGTTTTTTACGGCTTATTCTATTTTCACATGGTTCTAGTAAAGATTTGATTTTTGAACTTTTACTGTAACTAAACTATTTTGTACAAATTGAATGCTGCTTTCATCTACACGCATATTCTATCAAAAATTGGTCTAGGGCTTTTATGCGCGCACGGTTATGTGCAGAGACTTTTAAGAGTTCATTTTGTTTAGATTACGAAGCAGCATTATACTGAAAACTGGAGCATATAGCCATAGTTTTCAATGACTTTGGAACCGAATTACCTATATTCTAAAATTTCAAAGAGTAAAAATCCTAAATTCGCATTTAGTATCTGACCGTCGACTCGCGATTTATAGATAGCACGTATATTTCAAGACAACGTAAAATCCAACATTTTGTAGCCCTGACCACAACAGCAAGTGGCACTTCGTATTCAGTCGATTTTGGAGTATGGTATCTCTAGCATAACTTAAATATAAGCAATTACGTTAGATCTACACAAAAAAATATTCCTTTCAAAACTATTGTTTCTATAATTTTGTTTATCTTTAAAAACAAAAAGATAATCGGAGTAAAATACAGTCTCGATATATGACGAGAAACATAAACTCGCTTAAAAGATTGTTAAATATGATATTTCGCAGTCTAGCCACAAGCATTTTCCAAATTACGTTCGTCTACCATTAGTAGTCATAATCGTGGATTACCGCAAGGTTCCACTTTGGGTCACTGAACGGAAAACAGATATATTCTTCGTAGAAAGTAAAATTTTTTTTAGAAACGCTTTGCTCTTGATGGAACCAAAAAATCTTTGCAATTCTCGAACATTGTTAATAGCACTGATCGTTTCTTTTTTCCTTTAATCATGTAGTGAGAAAGAACATCATGGTCTAAAAACAGTATAGTCTTAGAAACTCCATCTTTTTAGTATAATAATCACGCTTCTGAGAAAGAATTTAAGCCATATATTTATCTAATCTCTCATTATACTCGCGGTATTATGCCGAAGAGTGTAACGAGTTTGCGGGGCCAATTTCCGCGTTATTGCGCCCGGGCAGCGCAGCTCCTTTCGAAGAAATGTCGCAGCGGTAGCGAGCCGTTAGCAACACTGTGTTCCATTTGACTGGCCCGAGATATGAACCTTGAACCTCTCGCTCCGGAGGCGAACGCGTTACTCCTCGACCAACCGACCGGTACGAAAAATTTTTTTATCAAAATATCAGTATTTTATTTCATATTCAGGGTCAAAGTAAACAGAACCCACCAAGTAACTTTTTTTTTATATGAGTACGATTTTTCTGGATAATTGTCGAACTTACTCAGCGGATGAAGAGTTTAAGACCACCAATCAACTACCTGATCGATCACACACAAACGATTTAACGTAATCATAAGCTACCCATATTGTTCATCCTTATGAAAAGTATATAGCATATTATATTTACCGTTGTAAGGGCAAGACTAAAAATTTGTCCAACTCAAACTCGATACATGCAGAAATCTAATTTCTTATTCTCGATAAAATTACTAATACTCTTGGAGAGCAATCTCTCTTCCGTACAAATTGATACGGATATTCAGGGTGTCCAAGAAGTCACGCACAATCTGTATATTTTTTTATCGAAAGTCATGGGAGCATCAAATTTGGCAAGTGGGATGCTGTTCACTAAAAGTTTTTAAAAAAATTAGTTTTGAGTAGATGTCGTCATCATAGTTACGTCAGAGCAATATTTTCCAAAAATGACGTCATTTTTAATAGGTTTGCTTTTTGATGTTGAATCATAAAATGCCTAAAACAAACTGATCACGTCAAAAAAAGTTCTTGTGACGTCATCCAATTTAAGCTATTGCTACTTTTTAGCTACTTCAATTTCAATAACGTCATAATAGACGTTTTTATGACATAAACAATTAGACTTACGCATTTTATGATTCAATATCAAAAAGCAAACCTATGTGCAAAATTTGAACCATGAATAACGTCATTAAAAACGACGTCATTTTCGGAAAACATTGCTCTGACGTAACTATGATGACGTCATCAACTCAAAACTAATTTTCTAAAAAAACTTTTAGTGAACAGCATCCCACATGCCAAACTTGATGTTTCCATGACCTCCGGTTAATGAAACTCTAGATGGTGCGCGACTTCTGGGACACACCGTATATAAACTTCAAATAAGCCACGTAACGACTTGAAAAAAAAGTCAGTAAGTGACACGAGACGGATCGTGATGTTTACAAGAAAAAAAATTGAATAAAAAATTACGGTACTTTTCGCAGAATAAGTTAAACCAAAAACACGCAAAACCAACACACTGTTCAATAATAGCCTAAATTCTACTGGGAACATACCTTGGTTACCAGTATTTGATAATAACGGCTGCATTGTGGAAGGTAAGACGTTGTCACTTGCCGACAAAGAGATGAAGAAAGTAAAGGGAATGACCCACAAACACAGCGTAAAGAAAGCGAGAACCTTAAAATATTCACTCCAATAGGGCAGCAGCGATAGCTCAAATGGTAGAGCATTGGGCTAGAGATTGAAAGGTAGCTGGCTTCTGGTTCGATTCCCAAACTGACAATGCGATGTTGTGCTTTCGGAAAAGACACTTATAGCTTATTTCCCACATGGGCTAACAATTTAGTCTACTTGATTAAAATGTTCATATTTTCGAAGCTTTTCGTCTGACACTTGTCAAGAAGAATCGTCAGAATGGAGAGCGCAGAAAAATGAGCGGCTATTTTTAGGAAAAAGCCGAGCCGTGATTGGCTGGAAAAGGACCGATGAGAAAGCGTCATTAGTGTACAATCTTTAAGCGTATACGAATTCTTTTTGTCGGCAGAGGGCGGGGTTAGAAGTTTGATTAAAGTGGCTTCAAGAGCAAATAGATGAAAAGGTGAGCGGCCTTTTGTTGGCTATTACGAATCTAAACTTTTTCAGACCACTTCGAAACCGGAGATGTATTACCGCTATATGGATGACACCTTCGAAGTATTCAGCAACGAAGATGAATGCGATCTTTTCCTAGACAGCCTCAACTCCCTTCACCCTTCTCTCCGCTTCACTTTCGAAAAAGAATCCAACCTGGCTCTCCCATTTCTGGATGTTCTTGTAGAAAATTCTCCTTCCAAGTTCATTACTTCCATCTATCGGAAACCCACATTCACCGGTCAATATCTACGCTGGAATTCCTTCAGTCCTCGGAAACGCAAAACTAACCTAATCCTGACATTAACTCACCGGGCTCTTGCCATCTGTTCTCCTGAAAGACTGCCATCGGAACTAGACAAAATCAAGTTCATTCTACTGACTAATGGATACCCTGAGCACGTTATCAAGTCGTTTACGGCTATGAAGATGAACCAATTTTCCGCTCTGCCCAAATTAGGACCCCAAAAATGCCCCATCCATTTAGGTCTCCCATGGCTCGGTTCTGTTTCTACCCGGTTTGAAAAGCAAGTTAAATCTACTGTCAAACAGTGCTTTTCCGCTGTGGAACCACGTGTTGTTTACTCTACCAACGAGCTTCTCCCAGCTACCAACAAGGATGTACTGTCTGCTTCACAGAAAAGCAACGTGATTTATCAATTCTCATGCCACCGTGACAGTCGGTATGTAGGCCGTACTTCCCAAAGGCTGCAGGACAGAATCAAACAACATGTCCCCAAATCCATCCGTTCTTGCTCTTCTTCCCAAAAACGCTTACTTCCTGCTCGTCGGTGCAAATCTTTCACCCAGACTAATACCCAGTCTTTTGCTTCTGATTCAGACATTGACTTCATCTTTTACAAAATCCTACCTGCGCTCAACATTATGATGACAGCAGATTTTCTATTCTTGCCCAAGGCCGCTCACCTTTTCATCTATCTGCTCTTGAAGCCACTTTCATTAGAACTTCTAACCCCGCCCTCTGCCGACAAAAAGAATTCGTATACAGCTTAAAGATTGTACACTAATGACGCTTTCTCATCGGTCCTTTTCCAGCCAATCACGGCTCGGCTTTTTCCTAAAAATAGCCGCTCATTTTTCTGCGCTCTCCATTCTGACGATTCTTCTTGACAAGTGTCAGACGAAAAGCTTCGAAGATATGAACATTTTAATCAAAGCAATTCTCAAGTTCTGTACCACCAACCAACTCTTCAAAGTAGTCTACCTGATGTGGTACCCAAGCCTGACGAAAAACTTGCTAACAGAATCAAAAAAAGATGCATTGGTAAGGGTAGACAAACGCAGAGTTTTCATACATATGAATGAACCAATCCACTTCACATGTAATAAAAATTACAAAGCGGTAGAATTTGGTTCGATTTTAACTCACGGAACTTCAAAAATGCAATAACTAGTATATACAGTAACTATGCACAGCTTCCTCGCTTAGTTCTTCAGCGAGTGTGGACTCGCTGGATTGTATAGCTGCTACAAGTAACACACACGTGACTAGTCTGAAAGATTGTTAAATAATTGGAACACTTGGTCAAGTGATATTTTAGTGTGCACTTACCTCAGCAAACGTGTAGTAGACGTGACTGAAGTACTGAAACGCTAGGTAATGGTTGACAAAAACAAGAACTGAAACAAAAATATTATACGTTCAGGGAAGTGATAGTATGATAGATAGTGCGCAAAAACTCAGATCCAACTTTTATCGATTATTATTCAACTAACTTTAGAACTTTATGCTGCAAGTAGCTAGCTCTCAAACAGGTAATTTACTGAGTTTTAAGTTAAGATTTTGAAAATTATTCTGAGACTAAATAAAATCCTGAGCTTCTAAACCTGTAATTTGTTTAATGTTAATCAATACTTTAAAGTAGAATTTTGCAAAGCAATAACACAAAAATTAAAATGACTGAGTGTAGTCATTTCCAAGACCACCAGAAATATATATTTTAATTACAAAGCTGCAGCAATGGAATGTTTTAATTGTTCTAAGGAAAAGGGGTAGTCCACTGTCCATTCTATGAAGAAGCGTTGAGTGGCAAAACGAGATGTGTAAAAAAATAAAAATTTTGATAGACTATTGCATATGGGAAAAAAAGGTTGTGCTTCACGATATGTGATAACTTTGGAATAAAGGGAGAAGTTAAAAGGAGATGGTAAAAATACCACAATTTGCTATTTGAATGTAACATTGTATTGCATATTGTCTTTCTTGATTACTAAATCTCTTGTTAGCGTAGTATCTTTTACTAATGCAAGGCTAGACGTTGTACGATTTTAACAGTACTTACGAACGGTTAAAATAAATTGAGGAGAAGTTAGTTCAATAAACGGAAAAGTTTTAAGGAGCAAAAATTGAATAAAATTAGTGAAAAGGCCAATTCCAATCAGCATGAATGGAAAACCTTCAAATATCCACAGTCCAACATATATTCCACAAGACGTCTAAAAAGAAAACATTTAACAATCATATAAAATGAAAATTGTTTAATTATTGTCTACAGTAGTAGTTGCTGAATAAGAATTTATCTCATAGTTTTAACACTTGAAAACTCGTAAAAATACACGACCAAAAAGTTACTTTATAAACATTAAACGTAACTTTCCGTGCCATGTTTAATGACTTCCCATCAATTTAAAATAGTGACTCTTAAAGTCTTAAAATTGCTTTAATAAAAATAAAATTAACAATTAAAATTCAAATCAAAGCAATAATTTCTATGATACCACATAACGCTTCTAGGCATAGAAGTAACACCAACAACACAAGTACTGGAACTGAATGCATTTTAGGTCAAGCTTCACCATAGACAAATACTTACAAAAAGCATAATTCTTAAAACTCTTTTTGTCATAACAGTAAATTCCTCTATAATCTCAGCAAGGTAGTACAGTGCAGCAGCTAAAAAAAAAACACACAAACAAACTAAGTAATAAAAAAAAACAGTACACTTTGCTAAGTGATAACTTCAATTTGAACATAGCTTTTAAAATATTGACTTTGCTGAAAGCCTTGTTATATTTAAATTTTGCACCATCTCAATATTGCCTGTGGCAACTTACATTACATTTAAAGGAAAGCTCTAGCCTAGCCAGGCCAAATATCACAAAATACCCGGTGAAATTCTAAGGTATTTGAAAAAAGAACAAACTTCCAAAGCCTTATAGTTTTGATAAAATCTTAGAAAAAAGTGGTGAAGCGAAGTTGTTTCTAATTGGCTGACGATCCGATGACACAGTTGTGTGGCTTGCGTTTCAGGAATTCTATGAAAGTCAAGGCTAGATAAAGCAGCAAGTTGAATATTTTGTAAAAGATTAAAATACTGTTGCAGCTGGTTAGCATTTTTTTTTTTGGTGTTACTAGCTGGTTTTATGCCCAGGAAATCTAATAGGCGTGGTCTCAACTTATATACAGGGCAGACTCGGAGACTTTTCAGCAATACAGTCGCCTAGCCTAGTACCGCGATTAGCTGTTATCAGTAGGCCTATGCCTAATCAGCAACTTGATTAGAAAAAAAAGTGACTGAGACGGCATTCAATACTAGTTCAGGTATGTTGTACAGGTAAGTTCTGGCAGTTATGCTATTGTCTTTATTGCCAGCAAAACATAACAATGTTTCAACTTAAAAAAGCGAGATGGCTGCTGCATTCAAAATTCAACAAAGCACTGATTATTGGGTTTCCTAACAGTGAAGTAGCATAATTTCAAAGCAGTCTAAAAAAGCAGTGGTAACGAAAGTTCACTTCCGACGCTAGATATAAGATAGAGCAGATACTAAATATTCGCAACCCTTCTTTTAGCTCATCGATTTACTATCTCAGATTGGCATTATGCTACAAAAATCGCAACCCAAACCACAAACAAAAAAGGAGAGCAAGCGCGAATTGAACTCCAGCATGATTCGGCAGACACGCGCTGTAACCACTACACTACAAAAACTATGCTATTGCTTGTCAAAATCTTATATTTAACTCAGGATAAAGAGAAAAAAGAAATCGATTGCTACAAAATGAAAAGATTCGAAAAAATGCTTTCTGACCCAGTATTGAAATGCCTCAGCTCAAAATATCTCACAACTAAGCCATTAACATGTTGCTCTACGTATAGCATATAAGTAAAATATTTAGGTTGGTATCATAAAAAGCGAATCTCATCAATTTCAGTTACTAGCCAATGCAAAATTTGCTCACATTGAACTAGTCAGAATGGGTACCAAACGGTAAATGGTACAGCAAACTGGTATACAATACATACCATGACCAGTATTGAGTGAAGTTTTAGTGACTTTTTTTTATTCAAGTTGCTGATTCCACACAGTAGTAACAGCTAACCGCTATATGAGTGCATGTGGTACTCAGCTAGGTGACTGTATTGCTGAAAAGTCTATAAGTCTACTCAGTATAATTGTATATAGTCGACTGCAGTGTTCCCACTAAGCCGATTTTTGTCAGCGAATCAGCGATTTGTTGGATCAAGGATAAAAAATTTTTGGCAATAAACATAGCTAAAGAGAAGTGGAAAAGTTTGTGAAAACGTGACTTTTAGCACATTTAAATAATGGATTGGTCCAAAATTTAGGGCACATAAACCAATTTTTACAGCTTAGGGCACAATTTTTTTTTTTTTTTAATCTGGGCACTTGCCAATTAGCCAAAAAGTTAAGAGGGAACACAGTAGTCAAGACTACGCCTATTATATTGCCTGGGCATAAAACCTGTTAGTGACACCAAAAACCACTAGCCAGCTGCGCCCGTATTATATTCTTTTATGAAATATTCAACTTATTTGCTGTATCTAGACTTGACTTCCACAGAATTCACGAAACGCAAGCCACACAACTACTGCATCATCAAATCATCAGCCAATCAGAATAAACTTCTGTTTCACCAGTTTTTATTGGATTTCATCAAAACTATACGGCTTTCAAAGTTTGTTCTTTTTGCTAAGACACTAGAATTTCGCAGGGTATTTAATAATATATATTATATAGTTTGGCTAGGTTAGAGTCCCCCTTTATAGATCACTCATTTTTGCGTACTTTTTGAACTGTAATAGGGCTTCTGAAAGTTTCAGAAGATGAATAAACAGTATAAATTTTTTTTTCAATTTATTCTCTTATCAGTAATCAAATTAGCAATAAAAATCAAATGGATTGTGTGTACTAGAAATGCTTTTACAATATGCAAGCCAAAAAGCAGCATTACTTTACATTAGAACTGGAATCATTCAGTAGTACCGTATTTTCCAGACTATAAGGCGCACCTAAAAAACTTTATATGATAAAATTTGAAAGTGCGGCTTATACTCCGGTGCACCTTATGTATGGAAAAACAATAAAGTGGCATAAATTATTTAGTTCTCTCTCTTTCTTACTTGTTTTACAGCAATTTAATGCTTAATTAAAATTTATGCATCTTATACTCCAGTGTGTCTCATGTATGAAAAAAAGTCAAATTTAAAAAATTTTTTGAATGTGCACCTTACGCAGTCTGGAAAATACCGTCACAAGTCAAATTATGCTAGCAATCAACTCAATTAACAGCATCAAAATTTTCAACCAACGTCCAATTTGATGCAACAAATTAGCAACTTTCATTCATTGAAAAAGAATTAGATCTGGAATGCTGCTCACAAAAAAATTAAATAACATAGCCTACTTTAAATAAAGAACTTACCTATGGCCAGAGTTACAAAACAAATTTGTAAGGCCATGGAGAGCCATGACAATAAATACAAGAACCACATACTGTATCTAAAAACAAGCCACCTTAAAACGTAATTATTGTTCGATAAATCACAACAATTTCATGACAACTCAGCAAAGGTTGGTTTTAGGGATGGGCAACATAGAATACTGAATGTTCAAAACTGAAGGAATCGAAACCCCAACTATCCAAATCCAAAATACTACTTTAAATGGAATAATTAGGTTTGGTTTATATCATGCTTACATGCTTTGTTATGTTGCTTGGTCACACATTTTGTGTTTGCAAATGCACAACAACTAAGGATTAACTCATAAACTCAAACAGTTAACTAATGTTACCACTAAACCAATTTTTGTCAGCGAATTAGCGGTTTGTTGGATAACAGGCAAATAATTTTGCAATATGATTAGCATAGCTTAAATAGAAAAGTTGGCAAATTTGTGAAAATATGATTTTGGTATGCTTCAATTCTGGACTGCCGAAAAATTTTGAGTATTTAAAGCTTTGGGTACAATTATTTTCAAAAAATTTGGGTACTTGTGCATCAGCTGAAAAGTTAAATGGAACACTGCACTCAAATCCTCATAACTCAGGTCTACACACTAATTATTGCTTTTTAACCTTTTGTTCTGGAGATTTTAAAAATTCCGTTTGACATTCAATACGAGTTTGTTTTAAATACAGTGGAAGTAATGCCGGTAATGCAAAAACCTTCAAAGATTTTGGAACATTCTACTTTAAATCGAATAAATTTACTGTTTTAAATGCAGTGGAAGTAATACCGGTAATGCAAAAACCTTCAAAGATTTTGAAACATTCTACTTTAAATCGAACAAATTTATTTTAAAATCAGACATGTTTTCATGCTGATTGAGCTGATTGCCCAAAAAAGGATTCTGATTTAAACTCTAGATACAGTTTAGAATAGTTAGTTCTAGATGAGTAACACTATTCTGATTTGCCCATCCCTGACTGTTTTTTGGTCTTGAATTAACATGTTTGATAAATGAGCAAAAGGTATTGAGTTGTTTACATGTATAATTGGGCATTTTAAACCAAAAGAAAAAAACGAAAGAATATGCAAAAATTTTGAATACATTTTTTTGGAGATTTATGCATTTGCTATTTTGAAACTGTATGCAAGTACAAGAAGACCAAGCGACATTCTCCGGCAAAAAAAAATTAGCACAATAAAAATTAAGCATAATGCTAATACCAAACAATCGATAGCTATGAAATATTCTGTTCACCAAAACAGTACACCCAATAATGCATGTAAATGTTGTACAACTATTTTTGTCCAGTATACTTAGCATTACAGCTAAAATGGTTGCTGATGATGGCATGAAAATCACAAAGCAGGACATCCTGACACGAGACAACTCCCACTTGAAACCCTGATGCCAAAAGCTGTAAACTTTCGCACTCCGCTTTTTTTTTTCTTTTCTGCGCTAGGCTTTTTTTCTCGCGACAAATAACGTTTGGTTGTTGTAACGTAAGTACAATATTTTCTGTTAATTGTAAACTTCATAGGAACCTCTATTTTGCAGAAACAACTCAAAAGCGAGTTGTATTTTTGCAAAATTAATCTTGATATTAAAAACCGATATAGAAAATATCAAAAATATAATTAAAAGTCAAGTCCCGGGTACCGCAAATCAAAATTCATTAATGCAGCGATTAAAATTTATTATTTTTGCTTATTATTATTGGATAACCACCTTGCAATTTAACAAGGGTTTTCATAAAAAATTTGTTAGTTTTATGCTAGCAATAGCTTGTTGAAAGACAATCTTTGAAATTAAAGTTGAAATTATGGCAAAGAATTGTAATATATTAAAAATACAATAGTTTGCAACCATCCAATCACTCAATTTCCCAACAGGCGGTTTATTTAGTTTTAACCTCAATTAATGGAGCTGTTAGTTTTTGCAATTGCATTCTAAAACTTTGAATGACTTTGATAGAATGAAACAACATGTTCACATGCTTTGTATCAACATGTCAAATTATCGTAATTTCTCTGCTCTTTAAATCAAAGCATTCGAACAATAACAAGTTGCTAATCAAAAAATTCGACCATTACCAAGATGCTAATTTCAATAAGCTCCACAGCTTTTCCCATTATAAGCCGTACTTCACTTTTTTAATCACAAACGCAACATATTTGAGGCACTACCCGACACACAATATATTTGAAAATTGTTTAATATGAAGTGATTGCAAAATAATAATGAAAAGGTTGAACTTTAAACCATTGTGAAACAATTATTTTTACCAGTAATTATTATTTTGTTTGCTATTACAAAATGAAGACAGTAAAGATGATGATGCTGCATGTCAGCATTTTTCTCCATACATTAACCAAGCAGATTATTATTGATGAAATATCCACGTGGTCATTTAATAATAGCAAAATATATTACTTTCAATCACGGCATTTGGTCATTGTTTGAAACTTAATGCCAAAATTTTCACAGATTTGCTAACTTGGCTTTCGATTTTACCAAGATAATTTTGCAAAAATACAACTTGCTTTTGAGTTGCTTCTGCAAAATAGAGATTCCTATTAAGGTTGCAATTAATGAAAAATATTATACCTACTTACATCACAACAACCGACTGTTAATCATTTGAGAAAAAAAGCGTAGTGCAAAAAAGAAAAACAAAGATAAAAAGTGGAGCGTGAAAGTTTAAGAGCTTTTGTCGTAAGAATGTCAGGAGCATCAGGATGTCCCTGGCATCAGGATTCTCTGGTTGAGTTGTCTCGGGTGGAGTCGGTCACGTCAGTATGTCGCAGACCATGAAAATCAAACCAAAATCTAACAACCATGTATTGATGATACTGTGGATTATTTTAATAATTTTTCTTCAGTCATTAACCAATTTAGGGTACCGGTATCAAAACTTTTAACTTTCAACAATAACAATAATATTAAACAAAAAAAGTATTTCCGCTGAGTTACCACAGCTTTAGCACAACCTAATCCAATACCAATACAAAAACCTGGCAGAAATCCCACAACACAAAACAATAACATAAAAACAATCAGAAAAAAAACACAAATTTTTAAAATTGTAATGTTACAATCAAGATTTAAGATCTAGTCCATTTTTTTTTGAAAATAGCTTGTTAATGCTACAACCATTGAAATTTAACATAATAGCCAAAAATTACTTCTTTAGCAAATTTTGATACTAATGACCACATATATCATTCAAAAGATTATACTTCTAAATTTGTTTACTAAGAAAAAATAATTAAAAGAGGGTGGAAAAACATTTAAAAAATCCCATTAACTAAAATATCTCAAAAAATTCTTTGATGATAACAGCAAATATTAACAACGTCAAATGCTATAAATGAAAAAAATTAAGTTGGTTAAGTAACACATAGTATTTTTGTTATGAAAATTTGCAAGAAGCACAATTCAAAAACAAACCCCAATTCATAAAAAAAATTACTTGAACACTAAAAACTTAACAAAAACCAGTTTGAATAAACATTTTCATTTCTATCTTTGAACAGAAATCTTCTTATAAAATAGTCAACCATAGAAGAAAATTTCTGTTAGCATATTCATCTCTCAAACAATTGCCAAAACATGACCAAAGAAAAAATGGGTGAAAGCAAATTATTTTCATTGAAAAGACAAAGACAGTGGCATTTCAAACTGTAAATTGACTAAACCAGGCCTGCACAACATACAGCTTGCAAAGTCTTTTATTGCAGCCCTCAAAATGGTTTCATATGATCTCAAGCATAATCTGGGGGCGGTGCCCCTTGTGTCTGACACTGAAGGGGGCAAAATATGTCTGGCTGCCTCAGTTTTTGGCAAGTAATACCCACTTGGCAACATAAAATCCGAAATTTTGTACTGAGATAGAACCAGAATGTGGCAAAGACCTTTCTTTTTTTTGGTCTTAGCCTAAATTTGGGGTCAAAATTCCGGACTAAAATAGATTTATTAAGTATAACCAAACTTCGCTAAAACATTTCGACCCCTCAGAATCTGCTTAATGAACAAAAAATCAACGCCTATGGTAACGTGGTGTCTGATGCAATTGTGTATGTGCATAAAACTGCAATCTACAATGTGTGCTCTTTTGACCAGCACCTTCGCTTTCAGTTTATTTGTCAGCAAGCAATTTGTTGAATAGCATACCGCAATGACTGAAAACAAGAAAAGAAAGATTAAAAGTGAGAGTAGAGTGTTTAACTCAGAATGTATGAACAAACACTTGTTTACAGTTGTAAACTCAAAAATACCGGTACTATTTATAGTGTGCGGAAAAGCAAGCGGCCTGCGACAAGCAGGTTTGTGCTGTTATGGCCCTGGTACTGCAATGAGTTGTGCAGGCCTGGACTAAACAGTTGAGTAGCCTTGATAACATTTGTATAATTCAAAAGTGAGGCAAATAAAACAAGCTGTTTAACGTAAATCAATCTTAAATAAACAAAGCAACTAAGCTGCAGCAATTGATAAACCATTCTCATTCCTCAATATGTGGAGCTAGTTCAGTTACAAAACTAAATCATTATCTGTGCTCCGCTCTTATTTGTATTATAAACTCTTCTAAAGAGCAATTATTTAGCACAAAACAAAAACTTAATGACAAGCTTCTAATTCATCAAAAAAATCATATTTAAATTCTTATTGAAGCTAATTTTGAACAGGAATCTTTAAATCTCAGATCAACCTCTAACATTAACCATAAATCCAAAACACTCAAACAAAATCGTAATTACAATGTTATTCACCAAGCTGCCTTGGCCAGGAGCCGCAAAGAGACCATTAGGTTTTTGAGTCAACAAAAAAGATGTAGACTAACATTACTGTTTTTGCTTTTTTTCCAAAATTCAAAGTGTTTTGCATTTTATTTTCATGTCTCAAAGAAACAGTTAAATCTAAAAATTTATTTTAATGTTTGATATGCTTTAAACATAAGCCTAGTCAATTTTCCAACATAAATTGCATTCTAGAACCATAAACCTATTTTTGCAGTAATATCAACAATGAACTGCATGAAAATGTACTTGCAAGTCTTGCTAGCAAATAGAAACAACAGTAGTACATAAAAGAAATAGCAGTAATTGTCTATCTAAAGTCAATGTTCAGCTACCATAGCTGCCTTTGATTTTTTCTTTTTTCCATGCTTTTTCAAACCATCTAAATTTGCACGTAAAACACTAGTATAAGCCATTTGAAATCGATTAACGTCTTTTGCGTTTACAACTGTACTGAGCTTCTTTTTGCCATTTGAAGCTCTAATTAAACAAAGACCATCTGCTGGAGGTTGGGGTGGGTTCTTTGATTTTTCAGGTTTTTTGTCTTTTTTTCTAGGTTTAGGCTTTGGTTTGGTCCTTCCATCATACTTTTTCATAGTGACATGAACAGTTCCACTATTGCGACATTTTTGATATAGCAGTGTTAATTCTGTCAAAAAAGCATCATTTTCTAATAACACCATGATCAAAATAATTACTTCTGAATTCTGCAAAACCAAAAAACCAATAAAAAAACAAAGAAGTGACTAGTGTTACTGTTATGTTACATAACACCAATAAAGAGAATAAGAGAGCAAAGAGGTAGCGCTTATTTACTCAAATGCCACTGATTTTGTCACAGTGAGTTTGTTACAAAGTCATAAGTGACAACCTGACAGACGGCATTCTGAAGACAGAATAGGCTAACGCTGCAAACCCTATTATACTATTGCATTATTAAAATTAAAGCATTGACCAGTGACTAACTGAGAACAGCAGTCATTATCTAATAGTGATTGGTGATCTAATAGAAACCTTTAAAATTGTCAATGGATTTACTGATTATGGCCGAGACTGGTTTACATTATCTTCTTGCACGAACCATCTGATACTTAGAAGTAATTTTCTTTCGGTAAATTTTTTTGCCAATCGAGTTGTGAAATACTACAACAGGTTGCCTTTACATGTTAGAAATGCTTCCAGTGTTACTACTTTCAAAAAGCATTTAGACAAGTTTCGCAATGTCAATTTTCATAAGATAACTCATGGTCAGTACTGGGAACTCTCATACAAAATTTTTGAGCGCATTTAGATATAATTTACCTCTCTTGTTTAATTCTAATCATTGATTTCTTTGTCTTGAAGTTGCTACAGTACTTGCCATTTCATTGGTTCTACTACTTAGGGATTGGGCCATAAATGGACAGAATATAGCTGACATATCTCAGTTTTTAAATCAGACTGGTGTGATAAGTGTTTGTGTTTAGAAGTGTTCTGATATGAGCATATTTTATGCAGTTTGTGCTTTATTGTACTCTGGTACTTACATTACTGGTTTTGCGATTTTCTCCCAAAATGTCTCTTTTATATTGCATATGGTTACTATCTCAAATAAGTGTCCTATCTCATTAATGTATATATGACTAGTATTTCAAATAAGTGTCTTATTTTCATATATCTCCTATGAATCCAGTGTAATTTAAGACCTAATGTGCTATAACTAAGTACAAATACTGTGAATCATTACTGCAAGTACTGCTTTTAATGCCAAGTGTTTAGTTTATTTATTTATTTTTTTCTTTAACTATGTGTGAAATGATAGTTTGTTTATGATGTGAGATGCTCATAAAGGCATAAGACTTATATTATTATTATTAAACAGCCCTAACAGCCTAACCCTCACTTTGTGGCTAAATCCTGTGACAAAATTCCTTTGCGATGACATTACTGGTAATGATTTACTCTTTCTTGTTATTTAAATTATCATTACCATAGGGTATGGGTTAGATTTTAAGTTCAGGAGTTTGGGTTAGGATTAACGTTAAGGTCAGAGTTAGGGTTACAGTAGAGTTTTGGTTAAGTTTAGGATTGGGGTTAGGACTAGGAATAGGAGAGCGATTTTCTAATTCTTCCGTAACAACAGCAGCCTCTGCCATAAAAAAACTCTTCTGTCAAATCACCTACCAGTACCATAGAGTGTAACAGAAGGCTTTATTTCACCGGAAATTTTTATCTACCATACTTTTTTATCAGTTCTGAATCAAGTCTAACCTAAACTCAATGCTTACTCTAAAACTATCCCCAAATTGAACCCAAACCCTACCGTACCTCAAACCGTAATCTTAACCCCCAAAAAAGCAAATGAAAAAAGCGCGGATCAGTATTTTCCATTTTTATTTTAATCTCTTCAACTTGAATATTTTTGGTGAAATAGTCACCACCGATTTTGACAAGCCTAAGCTACACTTGGCATACAGTACAGTAGCCTACAGCAGACAGTGTATGAGATGTCTAGGCTTAAATAAACTCCTTTGTCAGTTTGTTGGGGTTCTTAATTTATAAGCGATTGCAGTACAGTACACTTAGGTAGGCTACGATACACTGCTACAGCATTAGCTTAGAGCATGGTGATTGAATTACTGTAGCCTACTTTATTGACAAGCTGCGAGATACAGTAGACTACTGGTACTGGGTAGGCCTACCATTACAGTTACACTGTATATACCAATAGAATTTACCGTACCATTACAGATTACGGTACTGGAACAATATATTGGCTGAACCTAATGGTGTTTTTAAGTTTTAAAACTCAGAACTTGGCTAGGCCTAATAGTAGCACTTCACTGCTTTGCGTTCCACCTTCAAAATGAGCCAGGCAGAGGAATTCTATTGGCATTTTCCACTAGGCTATCCCCATCACTGTGACAAATCACTTCTGACTTTGTGACACTGACAAGATCTGAGATCACTGGCAACGCAGTAGCCTCTCATACTTTATAAGCCAGTAGGCCTCTGGTGCGTGGTGGACCTGGAGTGCTTAAAGAACTCTTTGAATCTCAGCTTCTGTCTCCTGTGTCTCAACTCTCAAGCCTCGATTTTATTTCTGGACTTTTGTTTTAAATTTTAGTTTTTTTTCCGCAACCAAATTCAACACTCTGCTCAAGGCCAGGATAATCTCAGTTCAGGTACTCGTACTACCGTTCTGGTCTGCCTAACTAGACATACCGACAGGTTACTTATGCGGGGCCTAGCCCTAGTCTCTGCTGTCACCAACATGAAGCAAACCAATCAACGACTTAAGGGAGCAACTATAGGGTCAATCCACACAATAAAATGTGATTTTGCAAAATGTGCCAACAAACAGAGTTTCCACAATGGTTTTTTTTAACCGAGAATGGACTGGCGGAATCGGATTACTCCGGAAAACTGAGGAGATTATTTAGGTAAAGTTAGCCTGAATCTTATCAACCATTCCAGTCACATCACGTGACCGATTCAATTTTGATAAAATCTTCCTTTCTCGTCCAAATCGAGGTAGGGGATTCAAGTAGAGTCTAATTAATCCCCCCTACTCTAATTTTCTCCCAACCCCAAAATGAATAAAAAAAGGGGTTTCACCAAAATTGGCTTGGTCATGTGATGTGACTGGAATGGTTGACATTATTTCTTCTACCCCTTACTAGGAACGCCGTTAAAAAAAAAAGAAACGATTTTAAAATGCATGTGTATTTTCAAACATTTTACTAACATCAAATTTCTGATATTATATATCGTAAATGGGCATTGGAAAGATCAAAAATTTTAAACAAAGTACGCCATCAAGGGGTGAAAATGGACTTTTGTAGCTAATTAAAGTGCCCAGAGGCAGTGGCGGATCCAGAAAATTTTGGTGGGGGGGGATTTGAAGCACAAAACCTCAAAAATTCGGATGTCTTCACCAAAATTGAGAGTAATTTTTCGGCCGAAATCGGAAATTCAAACGTTTTTTTCGCCCAAAATCAGGTGGTCTCCAAAAAAAAAAAAAAAAAAAAAAAAAAAAAGGTCTTCACCAAAATTGAGACTGATTTTTCGCCGGATTCGTTACGTTTAGGTCGGTGGGGGGGATGCATCCCGAAATGGAGCCGAATTATTCGAAACAGAGGCTGATTTTTCGGCCAAAATCGTTACTTTTAGGCTGGTGGGGGGGGATGCCAGAGGTGGAGTCCTCGAGGACGTCCTCGAGGACACATTTTGAAGTCCTTGGCCTCGAAGGTCAAGTCCTTGGCCTTGGCCTTGGCCTCGAGGCCTCAAGTCCTCAAAAATTGGCCTGTCCTCGGCTCGAGGACAGCACTATTTTTTGAATTGTTAAAATTTTGCGGAGCGCTTGAAAAACTTTTTAGAAAAGGTTTTTTTGTGGAGATCGCTTGAAAAATTTTTGTGAAGACCTTTTTTTTTTCTTTTTTTTTTGGAGATCGCCTGAAAAATTTTTGTGAAGACCTTTTTTTTTTTTTTGGAGAGCACTTGCGCTTGTGTCCTTGGTCCTTGGCCTCGAGCATTCCTGTCCTTGGCCTCGAGAGTGTCTGTCCTCGGAAAGGCTGTCCTTGGCCTTGGCCTCGGATTTTTTTTGTGTCCTTGGCCTTGGCCTCGAGCCTTGTGTCCTCGACTCCACCTCTGGGGGGTGCATCCCCCCCATCCCCCCCCCTAAATCCGCCACTGCCCAGAGGTAAGTGACTCCTGATTATTAAGCAGCCGGTTGAGAAGCGAGTAAAAGCAATGGCACTAAATGGTCTAGCTGCTGTAATTTGATTTACTTAAATGAAGAATAAAAGCAAAATCAATGGGGATGCGTTAAGTTAGGGCAATCATATTAGATTAGATTGGCGTTGACTTCATCCTTCTCAACCAATCCGCTTCAGAGATATTTTACTTTAACCACGACGTAGGGCCTCCGACCCTCCGTAACCATAATAGGTAAACCTGACGTTAAATGCAGTTGCCTAGCCCATATAGGTCTACATCCAGGCCTCTATGACTACCCTTATTGCGGCGTTGCCTTAGGATTGAATTAAGCTGGCGCTGTCAATGCAACAATGCACCGTACTAACACAAGTACGGTATGTAGCCTCGTCCAGGGTGCCGGAACGCGGGGTAGAGATTAAAGTTTAGTGTTTTGTGAACCAAAAGAGCTCTTTCTAGATACAAAAAGCAAAAAAAAATTTGTCGAGATCCAAAAATACCAGAGGTGGAGTCCTCGAGGACGTCCTTGGCCTCGAGGACACATTTTGAAGTCCTTGGCCTTGGCAAGTCCTTGGCCTTGGCCTCAACGCCCTAGGTCCTCGAAAATTGCCCTGTTCTCGGCTCGAGGACAGCACTATTTTTTGAACAGTTGAAATTTTTTGGAAAACGCCAGAAACCTCGCGGAAAATTTGCAAATACCTTTTTTGTTTTCCGCAATTAAAGCATAGGCTTAGCCAAGCGGGCCTCTCTCCCCAATTACAATTTCACCAATGACAAAAATGTGACAAAAAAGTCTATTGTTTCTTCAGTTTCGGTTTCTTTTTAGCATTTTTTGCTTACACCAGTAGCGAACAACAATATTGAAGACCAGGGGCCCCGAGACCCTCAAATCAATTTTTGCCAGCCAATTTAAACGTAAACCTGGAAGAAATGGATAGTTTTCGTCCTAAAAGTTGCTATCTCAGGATCACATCTAGCCTTTTTATGAACGTAATGCATTAACCAAGGCAGGATTTACCACAATATGGCGCAGTACCAGCTAAGGGCCCTGCGCTCACATCTGAAGACTTTTTATGGTCTTCACCTACATTTGGCAGAAAGATGTTGCGAAAATCTCCAAAGTGCCAGGGGCCCAGCGCGATGTAAATCCGGCCCGGCAGTAACGTGGTTAGTAAGCGCAACCATCTATTGTACTATTTTTCAAAAACAATTCATTAATTCACCTCCACCTCGCCAGTTTTTACGCACAAAATACTTTCAAAAAAATAGCCATGAAAAATGCTGATTTAACAAATTATTGAACTTCAATTGAGGGGACCTGGGTCCCCTGGCCTAACATGCACTTCTATAACTGGTTATTTTCATGACAAAACAAAAATCTCTAAGGAAAATCTTCGAGTGGGTTTTCATTTACTGCTAAAATGTTGCACGATACAATGCACCTTACTTCCCCTACCTGGAGCAAATCACGTACAATTAAACTTTAACACCAAAATGCAAGATGTTAAACGTGTTTTGGACTTAAATTGCAACTAGAAGGAGGACTAAACATTTTAGTTTTTTTAACCGACAAGTTTGACGTCCTTCGTGGTCGGCTCCTGGGAAATCATAACGACTTCCACTGGCAGTTAGGTGGCCAGTTCAACCACCAACCCTGCAGCTACAAAGCAGCTCGAGTCATAAGATGCACAGAGCTGGACAGCGCTGTTTCGAGCTTTTAGCTCTCATCGGCAGCCCTCAGCTTCTCTAACAAAGTTATTCCCCAGCTGGACAACACTCTTGGCCGAACTGGACAAACCTTAAGGGTTTGCAGAGCGGCAGAGGGTTTGTAGGGAATAAACGATTTTTCACTTGTGGTACTTAAAAAAAAAACAAGTGAAAAAATCGCTGAACCCTTGTAGTAGGGATGATTGGCTTTCAAATGTCAAAAATCTAATGCTTTCAAATGGCTCTAAACATGTGCGAAATGTGATTCAATGGCATTAAAATAGCTTTTTTTTCCAAAAAATCGCCCAACAGCTGGGGGCTTCGCCCCCAGACCCCCAAAGCCTCCGGCCGCTGGTGGCCCCGCCCCCAGACCCCCGTCTGTGATACGTTTGAGTTACACTGGCTTTCTCAAAGCGTCTCCAAAGTTACGTATTTGCACTTTTCAACTATATTAGTTTGAGCCCTCTCCTTTTGCAAAATCTTGGTTAAGTGCCAACAGGCAAATTTTTGATGACGTCATTGCATGTGATTTATGGTTTAGGCCTCCCCAATCAAAAATTCTGGCTACGCCTATAAATTGAAAATTGCCTGAAAAATTTTTTTGAAGACCATTTTTTTTTTTTTTTTTTTTGGAGAATACTTGCGGCTGTGTCCTTGGTCCTTGGCCTCGAGCATTCCTGTCCTTGGCCTCGAGAGGGTCTGTCCTCGGAAAGGCTGTCCTTGGCCTTGGCCTCGGATTTTTTTTGAGTCCTTGGCCTTGGCCTCGAGCCTTGTGTCCTCGACTCCACCTCAGAAAAATACATTACAATTTTCAACTTACGAAAAGCGAGCGGTAAGGCGTTCGTCTCTGGAGCAGGAGGTCTGAGGCTCAAATCTCGGGCCGGTCAAATCGGACACAGTGTAGCCAACGGCTCGTCACCCTGCGATATTTCTTCGAAAGGAGTTGTGTTGCCCAGGCGCAATGATACGGAGATTGGCCCCGCCAACTCGTTACACGCTTCGGCGTATTACAGCGAGTATAAATAAAGATTTGATTATAAACAAATACTCTCGACTAAGAGGCGCTAAGAAGTTAATTAAAATCAATATCAACGAATTGGAAGAAACTATTTCACCGGAAATTTTTATCTAGTTTTTATTAATTCTGATCAAATTTAACCCAACTCACATTCTGCTCTAAAACTAACCCCAAATCTAACCCAAATCCTAATCAATTTTCTCGGACGCTGATCTTTGTATAACCTAATGCTTTTTTTATGGTTTGCTGCCGTGTGATTTTTTGCCTAAATTTTGAGTTATGTTTTGGTGACGCTGTTGGATTCACAGAGGCATTGTCAAGGTATTGATTGTAATAATTGGAACGACCGACGCTCGCGTCGCGTGTTCCTCTGTTTTTACTCGGCCATTTTCCAACTAACCAGTGCAAAATTTCAAACTTTTGCTTATAACTCAAGAACGGTTTGGTCTAGCTACATGAAATTTGACAGCAGGTTAAAATTAATGAGTTGTATGTTTGTACCAAATTTCGAGGCAATAGGTCACGTGACTTCGGTTTTAAAACCCGAAAACCGCCTTGCAAGTTAGGCGTAAAAAGCGGTCTTAGCCAAAAACGGCTCAAGTACGGCAAAAAATATTTCATAGGGTGATATGTCTCAAGATACCTTTTCATCCCAACCAACCCACTTTTGGCCGTGATGAGGTTTATTTCTTTTTTTTTCCTTTTTTTCCTCTTTTTTTTCCTTTTTTTTCTTCCTAAATTTTGTACGCTCTTCTTCTCCTAAACCACAACACATCGAAATCTAATTTTTGTGTAAAGTTGTTGAGCTGCAAATGCAATTTTTTCTCCCGAAATTTTTTGGGGCAACCCCACTGGGAACCCCCTCCCCTAAAATGGGGCCCCAAAATATCCATTTTTTGAACGGCTCAAGCTAGGGTGCTAGTTCTTTTTGATATCAGTAGATATTTAACAGAAAAATATTTTGACATAGTTTGGGGGTGCCACCCCCCCAGGGACCCCCCCAAATGGACCCCCTAAAAATCAATTTTTTGACTGGCTCAAGCTAGAGTTCTACTTTTTTTTGTTATCAGTAGATATTTAACAGACAAATATTTTGATATAGTTTGGGGGTGCCACCCCCCCGGGGACCCCTCCAAATGAACCCCCCCAAAAATCAATTTTTTGACTGGCTCAAGCAAGAGTTCTACTTTTTTTTGATATCAGTACCGTAGATGTTTAACAGACAAACATTTTGACATAGTTTGGGAGTGCCCCCCCGGGGACCCCCCAAAAAATCAATTTTTTGAATAGATCAACTTGGGTGCCAGTTTGTTTTGATATCAGCAGATATTTAACAGACAAATATTTTGACATAGTTTGGGGGTGCCACTCCCCAGGGACCCCCCAAATGGACCCCCAAAAATCAATTTTTGAACGGCTCAAGCTAGGGTGCCAGTGTTTTATGATATCAGGAGATATTTAACAGACAAATATTTTGACTCCACTTTTCTGGAGGTTCCATAATCAGATATTTTTGAATAATTGCTGATTTTACGGTAGACAAAAAGAACTTTTGAGCGTCACAGCATTAGCTATGCGTCGGTCGTTCACTGGGTTTGCTGGCAAACTCCCATCTAGTTTTTATTTGTCACAACTACTACCTATAGGTTTAGTTGTTATAAATCATACTATTTTCAGCTCACTGCTATCATTAACATTTTATTCCTTTTTTTCTACAACTTGCTATCGCCGGTGTTTGTTGCAACTTCTCGCATTGCCTATATGTCTCACTAAGGTTTAGTAGATTTGGTTTAGTGACAAAAAGCTTTAGTCCACAAATTGCATGTGTTAAATGATTTCTCAATAACGTTAAAATAAATGCGCAATTTGTGAAATGCATTTGGTTAGCCTGTGACATCCGATTTAGTTCCGTCAATTCAAACTGACGCTAGGAAGATAGGGAGCTACAAAATTTCAAATTTAGAACTCAAGAATTCTATGTCTGTAGGCTAAGCATCTTACTTTGTTTGTAGCCCTAGTTGAACGATCAAAGCTGCCGTTACCATTGGCGGATTCAATAGGGCCCGGACCGCTTCTGCTCAAACCGAAGAAATATAGGAAAAACTTCTAACACATAAAATTCTTTGCAATAACTGGAGCAAGAGGATGAACATCCCCATAATTATCTTTTTTTGTAAATGCAGACGAATTAGGTTGAAACTTGTGATTTTTTTATTTTATGATTTACCTGCTTGTACTGTAATAAAAAGGCTGAAATTTTATCATTATCCACCACCCTCATGGCCCATTGACGCTGCCAGTTTAATTATGTTTTTACACAGCTAATTCCTAAGCCACGTTATAAACCATTAATTTTTGCTGAAATAGGCCTAAAATTACGTTATTTTTGCAAACAAAAATTGCAAAATCTAATTGGGGAATCTGCCCCCAGACCCTATTGCCTCCATCGGTTGGGAGCATTGCCCCCAAACCCCAATGGCCTCGGCGGCTGAACCTGCCCTTACTTATTTGATAATTCGTTTGTTGTTAGTTTTTAAGGTGAGTTTAGAGTATTAGACTGGACGCGAAGCAACGCGAAGCGAAAGTTGGCGACCTTCGCCAACCTTTGCGAGTGGTCGCTTACGTCACTCGGGAAAGTTACCAATCTTCGCAAGTGGTTGCTAATCTTCGCGACAGGTCGCTTCATAGGCTAATTTTAATTACTTAATAGTTTTAAAATGTATTCAATGAGCAGAAAGCGTTGTGCACTTTATCATTGAAGCGCTATTATAGTAATCACAGGTTCTGTTTCGTCATAGCGCGCTGGAATTAAAACGAAGATTGAGTTTGTATTATGTTATTACGCAATAACCGTGAAGAAGAGTCTAGACCAACGGTGGGCAAACTGCGGCTCGCGGACGTAAGTTTTGTGGCTCTTGTATTGAATCATAACATTACAAAAAAATTAAGATTTTGAAATTGTTTTCATTTATCGATGTAATTTAGAATGATAAAACAGGTATATGTTTTCATTGCGCTGTCAACCAAAGTTATACCAAGTGTGATGACGAATTGCGCTATAAACACTTGAAAGAATCAAGGTAGAATAATTTTCCCGAAGTTGAAATACACTTCAAAGAGCGCAGTCAAGTGTGAACGTTGCCTTATGGGGCAACAAGCATTGTGTGTTTCAGAAACGTAGCCAGGGGTAGGCTCTAGCCCTCCTCCCATTGTCCTGTGGACCAAAATGCAGAATAAGAAAAATACCACGTTTTTAGCACTTCTGAAACTGTTTTTTTTGCACTGGAATGGACTAAAAAGTGATTTAAACCATGTTTTAAAATATATATTCGGGGGATTAATTTGTCAAAAAGAAAACCCACAAATCAATAAAAACTTTGAAAAATGGCCAAAAATACGCGATCAAATTTAATCGTTAGAGTAAAAATGCTGAACATAGATTACATCAACAAATATATTATACAAATACTCGTAAACTCAGAAAGGAGGTGGGGGGGCTATTTAGTATCAGTTAATTACCAATCATTTCTCTTAGACTACTACGTGTGAGTTTTATTCAACTATAGGGTTTTATGATTTACCAGCATGTAAACAAGAGAACTAAAATTTTACCACCAGCCACTTTTAAACAACCTTTAAGGCGTCGTCCAGTCTAAACACACCGTTGCTTCGTCGAAGCAATGCGAAGCGATGCGAAGCAACCAAAATTTGACGTCATCGACAGCTCACGAAAGGTTGCAACCTTCGCGAGCAGTTGCTCAACATCGCTTGCTTGCAGGCTGTAGTAAGATAACCTACTAAATCACTGATCGGATTTTTACGATCGCAGTTTGCTAGAAAATAATGTAAATAATATATATTTGTATGGTTTAGCGCCTATTTATCTGTCCAAAGAATAGGTTGTTGGCAAAGTTAGATTCGGGATAGCCCTAGGCTTGCCAAGTTAATTTGGATCTAGACAGCTAAGGCTGTAAATCCTAGAGTGATTTTTCATAGCTATGCTTGATCTCAGAGCTTTATTATATTAAATTCACCAAAGCAGTAGGCCCAGCCCCACGGCGTCTAGCTTTTAAAACAAAACTTTTTATTCTGTGAAGCATAGTAGAAGCTACAGTATTGTATCACTCCACTGGTTCTTTTGGCTGAGCAGCCTTTGCTTTTTTGTCTTAAACTAACTTGGTGTTTTTTTCAGAATATAAAATAACCCGCCAACAGGCTAGTTTTGAATGTGTTGATAGAGTTTTTACCTATTGTTTGTTAGCTAGTTGTTTTAAAAGTAGCCACAATTGAACAATTACTTGAATACTGGAAAATTCGCAAAAGTTTTTTCGCTATCTGCTTGGCAAAGCCAACTTGGTGAATAAAACTGTATTTAGAATTGGTTTCAAGCTACATACAAGAGCTAGATAGATACAAAAAATCGAAACATTTCTATGAACTTTTGGATTGGCCTAATTAGTAATCGCTTCTTTGAGTAGCTACAAACGTGGGATTTTTTCTTCTGAATGTCTTCCTAAAAGTCTTCTTGTTTGAGAAGGTTTATGACAGTGATCAAGTTGAACTGGAAGCAATGGTTTTCGACTACCCCAAGTTTTATAATCATGAATATTGTAGTCTGGTAGTGATTTTTCACTCCAGTCCTATGTGATGAAAATGGAAGTGTCAAGTGTGTTAAATATTCATTTACTGTGTCTTTGTGAAATATCTGAATTTAGTTGTTAGTGAATTTCAAAACATTTTTACTGTCTGTTAGACCTACCAAGGAAGCAGTAGGCGATTCTATAAGAATGTGAAGGGAGGGGTTACGTGATTCTGCTGCTAACACGATCCGCACAACTTAATGAACTTTCGTGTTAATGTGTATTGGTTGATTTGGAATTCGAGAAGCACAGAAGCGCAAAATTACACTTGCCAAATTACAATGCACTTGCAAATTACACTAGCAAATTACACGCGCAATACTTGCAGATTACACTTGCAATACTTGCAGATTACACTTGCAATACTCGCAGTAAAATCAATTTAACATAACTCCTGAAAAATAGAAATTTAGAAGGTTAAAATCTCACTATAAATTCGGCCAAATTACAGGATAAGATATCACTGAATCTTAAATGTACAAATCATTAACTTTCAGAAGTTATAGCCTCCGTAGATATGCCCAATTATAGCACGTGTTCCAGTATTTATATGCTTACGTCATTACTACGAATTTTCACCCAAGAAAAAGAAAAACAATGTCGCTTCATCGTAAACAACTTTATGAATCAGCCGACAAAAGGGAATATTCTGTGGGACGTCACCCGTGTGCCAGAAAAACTCATTAATTTTTCTGAATCATGGCCATCACCGTAACTTACAATAACAAATATTTCGAAGGCAAAAAACTGAAAGGAGAAAGTGAGCGTACCACTGTCTTTTAAAATTTTAACTGCTTTACATGGTGAATAAAGTGACTAAGTACACAATTTTAAGTCTGAAGTTCAATCATTACAATTACAGTCAGTGAAATCAGATAGAACTAGAAACCCAACATATATCTAACCAGTAAAAAGTGAGCTCTATTTTTAGCTGAGGTTACTGTTGTTGGTAGAGAAGTAGCTGCTAAGCAAGTCCATTAATATTGTTCCATTCTCATTAGTCACCACTGAACAAAAAACTTGATACAGCATTTATAATAATAGCCTAATAAATGGACTGGGGAAGGAAACGTCCGTTACATGAAAATGTGAGAACTAACAACACTTTTATTCAGATGCTTGAGGAGCAATTTTCACATAAAATAATCTAAATGTTTTTTTTAACAGGGACATAACCAAACCCTTGCTAAGAGGGGGCTTGACCTTACAGCTATAAATTTGTCTGTATCTTGCAAACGGTGATTTGGAGTGAAGCCCTTTGAGGTAAACGCGACCTTCGCAACGTACTGGTACCGTAAGAAAATGCAAACTAATAAAATACGATCGAAAGCATTTAACTTCGCACTAACATCGATAAGCGCTCCGCTGGCGAATAAAAAACCAAACGTAGTTTTAGAGGCTGACTTTTCCTCAAAGCAACTGCTGGTATTACTGTGCTAAATTCTTGTCCTTCGATGATAGTGTCAAATCATGCAAAAACTGCAATGTTTTTTTGCGTTCTCCAGCAAATCAACACAGCAATCCATTGCACAATAAGCAAAAAATCCACATTACTGATGACAAACCCAGCTTTCAGATTCACTCATAGCGTTAACATTGGGAGTCTTCATCAACAGCACTAAATAGCAAACACAAACAACTCTGAACTGTTTAAGCTTACTACAGGTATGATACCATGCTTGCTGAAAAAGAAAAATCACATTAAAGGCGGTGAATCATCCAGTCAATTCCGGTGGTTTGCAGTAGCTAAAATTGAACTATAATTTTTGATACTTTTTGTTTTAATTTTGGGGCTGCGGTTGCAAAGATATTCAACAAATACAAAAAGATATCCCCCGAAAAAAGTTTTTGGAAACTCTGAGTTTTGTTCTTTCCGCCAAAACCACAGTTCTCTAAACTACTAGGCCTACTGTGGTTTTGGCGGGAAGAACAAAACTCAGAGTTTCCAAAAACTTTTTTGGGGGGATATTTTTTTGTATTTGTTGAATACCTTTGCAACCGCAGCCCCAAAATCAAAACAAAAAAATCAAAAATTATAGTTCAATTTTAGCTATTCTAAACCACCGAAATTGGCTGGATGGTTCACTGTCTTTAATAAAAAACATAGTTTACGCTTTAAATGTACCTGTGACTTGCCTATTGGACTACACTCTTCAACATAGATCTACCAGCACCATAATGAGGCATGGATGGTGAAAGTGTTTAAGGATTTGTTAACTGAGTAAACACCTAAAGTGAACTTTGGCATCTGCCTCCAGCTTTTTGCGTTTCTGCATTAAAACCCAGAACTGTCATCGTCAAAACAGATTATGGCAAGTTTTCAGTGGAAGGACCTAAACAAAGCATTGATAACTAGTAAATAGGCTAAGTACTACTACGTTTTTGAAGAAATGACTTGTCTTTTCATTTCCTAATTCAATCTGCTGTACTTCGTTTTTCCCTTATACTTAACAAACTTTTTTCTCAAGATTGTTTTGTCACCTAGGCTATTAGTCTAGACTCTTCTTCACGGTTATTGCGTAATAACATAATACAAACTCAATCTTCGTTTTAATTCCAGCGCGCTATGACGAAACAGAACCTGTGATTTCTATAATAGCGCTTCAATGATAAAGTGCACAACGCTTTCTGCTCATTGAACACATTTTAAAACTATTAAGTAATTAAAATTAGCCTATGAAGCGACCTGTCGCGAAGATTAGCAACCACTTGCGAAGGTTGGCAACTTTCGCGAGTGACATAAGCGACCACTCGCAAAGGTTGGCGAAGGTCGCCAACTTTCGCTTCGCGCCAGTCTAAAGGCACCTTTAGTGTTTATACATCGTCCTATGCGCTGTGGCTTTGTTGAGGTGTGTAATTGTTCGACAGTACAGAGAGCAACGTTGGTGGTAATGACTGTACGTACAGTATCGAAAGTGCCCTTCGAAAAAGCTGACCCCCTTGCTCTTCCGACGTTCTGGCACCCCTGGTGTCGTTAGCAAGTTGCAAACATCGTTAAGTAACGTATAAGGCTACTTGCATATGGTACGTTTAATACACACAGACAAACAGCGTAACAAAGTACCGCACCCTCATACCTTTACTAAAAGAGAGCACGGTACTAGCGCACTTTAGAAAAAATTTTCGCTGTGCGATTTTTCGGTAAAAATAAGCATTTTAACGCCATTTAGATCACGTTTTTGGAGCCATTCAAAAGAGCATTCTGGTCAAAAAATTTCTGTTTGTTTTTTTCTCAAAACACTTTGACAAATTTGAAGACTAACTTCACCAAATTTGAGCTTTCTACGACATTCCGTTTCCGAGATATGACAATTCTCTTTTGAAATTTTGCTGGGTTTGCCAACTATAAACAAAATTTCAAAAAGTTGGTGCATGTTTGTAACTCTCAATGATTGTTATCAGAGGTGGAGCCTTCGAGAATGTCCTTGACCTCGAGTACACATTTTGAAGTCCTTTTTCTTGGCCTCGAAGGTCAAGTCCTCGAAAATTGCCCTGTCCTCGGCTCGAGGACAGCACTATTTGTTGAGTTGTCAAAAATTCAACGAACCACCTAATTCAACGAAACAACGTTCATACGACGAAAAAACGATTCAACGAACCACCTAAGTTAATTTGAGCGCAAACATTTTTACTGCAGCAATGCTAGTTAAAGTCTCTCCCTCTTGATGAAATAATGCTGTGTTTCTCTTATTACAAACTGTGAGCAGAGCAGATACTTATGATTATTTTGTGTACCGTAAAATTATGGCTGAGGCAGAATCAGTATCTGTTGTTCAAGTTAGTGTGTTGGCATTTTTCTAAATTGACTGCAAATTTTTGTATTTTATTTTGCACTCTATTTGAACAAGTTACGACTAAGTAAATGAACTGCAGTTTGTCCGCAATTTGATGCCGCGATAACTCAAGCCAGAGAAGCTGAGCAGTATTCGGAGTTAACGGATCATCTTGAACTTTCTGCGCTATCGTAGGCAATAGCTTTACGTCTTGGATCTGACAGACCCAGTAGTGTCCCGATCGGTTGCTTCGCATTAGCCGATCCCATATACATCCAACGATCTCATCGGATTCGCTACAACCCGGGCTCGCTGGATCAGTATTATTGTTAATTAATGTTGTACGCGAATATGCAAAAAAAAAAACAACTGAAGAAACAATAGGCTTTTTTGTCACTTTTTTTTTTTTATCATTGATGGCATTTCAATTGGGGGGGGGGGGGGGCGACCCCCCCTGTCTACGCCTATGGATAGGCTACGACCACAGTTGCTTTTTCGGTAGAGGTTAAAACCGGAAAATTAATCAAAAGCAGAAATGCAAACTCATTGTTTATTGCAGTCAATTCAGTACCACAGCTATCGTTTGCGTAGGATGAAAATAAAGAATATTTTTGTTTTTCTTAGTACATAATGTTTACAATAAATAATCAGAATAAAACAATGCGATAAAAATACGGGTAGAATACGAAACAAAGAAGATGTACTGTAGGCTTTCGCATAGATGTAAATCGAACTCCTCCCCTTCTCAGGTTTTTTCCGACCGAAATTTCCCAGCAGGAACGCAAACGAATCAGCCTAAAAACCTTTTTTTGCGACGACAAATACCCCGAAACCTCGCAAAGACCTTTGGTAATGACACTTGTTGACTGGAATCGTTTACCAGTACACATCGGCAAGCAGTGGCCTAAGAGAGTTAGCTCTAAGCTTCCGAAGTGCGACCAGCGCTGCCCCATTAGGGTGGAGTGAAAACAATTTTTTTTTTGAAATTGAAAAAAGTGTAGTTCTAAAAACTTGCCAAATACGTAAAAACCTCGAAAAAATAGTTTTGGCGAGTTGCCACTTTTAGGGGGCTAGCAAACCCTCAAAATGTGCATTTGGGGGGGGTAAAATCAATGCCAAAAAGTTTAGTAACTCGGTAACCGCTTAACGTAGAGTCATGATTTATGGCTCAAAATTTGTAAATCATCATGTTTCTATGTGTGCTAAGAGAAAGTTTTTGTCTATTTTAACTAAAAAAAAAGTTATACCAGAAAAACTGTTTTTTGTCCTATTAAACTAACATATAGCTGATAAGTTATTGTTTTTTTGCAGATATATTGTTAAATAATTGTGTAAATCAAAACATAGACAAAACTGCATTAATAAAACATAAAACGACGAAGTGCAACTTCAGTAAAGAAGATTTTACATAGTGGACACACTTTCTCAAGTCGTGACGCTTTTCCACCTGGAGTATTACCTACCAAGCGACATGTGATGGAAAGTATTCTTCATTTGAAAAACTTTCGAACCTTCAATGCAGCAAATGACATTGCTAAAGAAATTTATGACAGATGGGTTTGGTGCAATATATATCCTATTCACCTTAGCACGATTTCAAAAAAGGTTGAAAGTTTTGTAAAATCTTTCAGTGCACTTGATCGATGGTCGAAGAAGCGTGGAGAAACATTTTTGCAGGAGAAAGAGTTTATGTCAACTATTGACGAGTTATTTGATGTGTTTTGTTCTGATGATAAGCAGCGCAGAATTCTGGAAAAAGAACATGGTTTGAAAATGACTGATGAAGATTTTGCCTTCTATAAAGATCAAACAAGTAGACGGGTTGGAAAATGTGTGGATGCTGTTGTTCCTCTAACTTCCAGTGACAGACAGTTTTTGAGGCGCTCACGACTCTTACTATCTCACCCAGAACCACCGACATGTTCTTCTGCTACAAGCACGTCCGAGTCAGCTTTGGGTTATCTGTCAGAGTCTAGTTCAACAAACACAGACCAATCACAGTCTTCTGCTACTTCTGAGTTTATTCCGGAATCAATGCCATATGAAAATCAGAATCGAAAGGATTGGCCAAACCTTGCAAGGATGTGTGAGCGTTTTCAGATATCCGACAGAGCTGCTGCTGCGATCGCTAATAGTGTGATGCAAGATTTAGGTCTGATAACCGATGACGACAAAACCTACGTTATTGATCGTAGCAAGCTTCGAAGAGAGCGAGAACGATGCCGTGCTGTAATCAGAGAGAAGGAGCAAGAGAATTTCAAATTAGTGAATGCAATATAATTTGATGGGCGCAAAGATGCAACACAGGTCACCATGCAAGGACCAAATGATAGGTTTTACACGTCAGTGCAACTTGAAGATCACTATACAATGGTTGGACAGCCTGGTGTATACTACCTTTCTCACTTTTCTACAGAAGATGGCAAAGGAAAAACAATAGCACAAAAGATCTTCAACACCATTGCTAACACCGAATTACATGACAAGCTTGCAATGGTTGGTACTGACGGAACTGCAGCAATGACTGGCAAATTCAATGGTTGCATTCGTAATTTGGAAGAACTATTGAACAAGCCACTGCAATGGGCAATTTGTCTGCTACACACAAATGAACTACCCTTGCTGCATGTCTTCACAATGCTTGATGGAACCACAAATAGTCCTGATACATTTGCAGGACCATTAGGAAAATGTTTAACAGGCGATGTTTCATGAAGGCCTGTTGCTGCTAATTTTAAGTCAATTTCAAATCCACAGTTTGTACATTTGCCAGAATCAGTTGTCAATGATCTGAGTACAGGTCAACATTACGCCTACAGGATTTGTTCAGCTATAAATATGGGAGTTGTGGACAGCGACTTGCAATATTTAAAAGTGGGACTCATTGTGCATTCACGCTGGCTAACTCTGGGTTGTCGAATACTCAGATATTCTGTTTCAGTGGATGATCCATCCACAAACTTGGAAACTTTGGCGAAGTTTTGTCTTTAAGTTTACTTTCCTAGTTGATTTGAAATTAAGTCTAACAGTCAATTAACTTGCGGGGCCAAGAATTTTTTCAATCTAGTCCAGCGAATTCTTCAGGTGCCTGATGAGGCTGTTCAGAAAGCTGCTCTGAAAGTCGTGCAAAGAAATGCATTTTTTGCACACCAGGAAAACGCCTTGATTGCCATGCTGGGTGACAATGATGAGATAAGGATGCAAGGAGCTAATAAAGTGCTTTCGATACGTGGAAAATTGCCATCAACCGCTTCATTTGATAATTCCAATGAAGAATGTTCTTTGAAAGGACCAAAATATTGTGATACTACCCCAACTGTACGGTTGTTTGAATTGCCCACATTGAATCTAAAAGCTAACTCATACTACAAGATGGTGAACTTAACTTCCTGCCATCAGCAGCCTCCAGCAATTCGACATCTAACTGATTCAGAAGCAGAACAAGGCCGAGTAAAACCACTGGAGCTCGACTACCCATGCCATAACCAAAGGGTTGAACGTCATGTAAAAATGGTCACAGAGGCAGCAGCACAAGTTGAAGGCTTTGAGCGAAGAGACGGTTTGATTCGCCAGAAGATCAAATCTCGTAAACTTTTGGAACAATTTGACACGAAAGTGCAATTCTGAAACGTTTCATATGTTGCATAGATAATTTTTTTATGTAATTTTTCAAACAATAGGTACCGTACTTTCTTATTTTACCTTCATGCACTCCAGGCATAATCACCCAATAACTTAAACCACATTATTTATTTTTTTGCTAAATAATTTGCAGCATCAGCAGTTCGAAAGTGACGAGATATAATGTCGTTCTATACCTTTTTCAATAGTCAAGATTTTTTATGGGCAGTAAATCTAGCATGTTCAGTATACAGTAAGCATAAGCCTACGGGTACCTTTGTGTTATTAGGCACTTTGTTTGGTGGCTAAGATCAGCCTAAATTACCTTAAATAATGTGCTGGTATAATAATTTTAAAGTTTAAATCTTGGTATTCATCATTATTCTTGAATACAGCATTCCAGACGTTTGAAAAAAGAATATTTGTCATTTTCTTAACTAGCAACTTTCAAATATTGAGCATAAAAAACGGTTTTTCGAGCATAAGTTTTTTTCTTGTTCAAATAAACAAAAACTTCCTCTTAGCGCATATAGAAACATGATGATTCTGCAAATTTTGAGCTATAAATCATGAGTCTACGGTAAGCGGTTGCTGAGTTACAACACTTTTAGGCATTTTCCCCCCCTAAAAACACATTTTGGGGGGTTGCCAGCCCCCCAAAGGTGGCAACTCGCCAAAAACAAATTTTTTTCGAAGTTATAGCGTATTTGGCAAGTTTTTAGAACAACATTTTTTTCAATTTTTTTTTCACTCCACCCTACTGCCCCAGTACGTTCCAAAGTTTTTACAGCCAGCGACTGGTTTCGAGATTTACTGCAAGATCAAGTCCATCGCCGACGGTAAGGAACCCTAACTCAAAACCGACTTCTACGGCCGAGGGGTACTTCAAATTCGGGACAGCACCGATTGTACAGACCGCTTAAGCTCCAAAAAGTGTACTGCGGTACCCTCCTCAAAAACTTTGGGCACCCCTGAACTACACCAGTGACAGCTTGACTGAAGACCCAAAAGGTCACTTTTCCGCCTCCAAATCATACAAACTTGGCTACTGAAAAGATAAATCAACAAAACCTAAATGCAGAACTATGGATAAAATTGGTCATTATCGACACATAGTGGGCTTAGCACACAAAATAAAAGAGCACAAAAAAAGTCGTAAAATTCAACCAGATATTTCAAAACATAAATTACAACATAATGCAGTAAATGCACTAAACACTCTTCAATCCAAGCAGAAAAAACAAAAGTTTGAAATTTCATCAACCCAGATAAATGAGAACAGTCTGAGCAGAAACATTTTACGCATATTTTTCTAAAACCTGGAAATTGCATTTATCAGCTACGGCGGGACAAGATCGCAAATATTGTGTTCATAACTAGTTTAACATAATTCGTCGCAGATCATTTGAACATTTAAAAACTACATGCGATAGATTACGGTTAAAATTAAAATTCTACATACGATAGATCATGGTCAAAATTCGTAGATTTTTAAGAGTTTAAACGTAAACCCTATTCTCAAAAATGTGCGTAGATCCAACAACCGAAGCGCGGCTAAAGGCAGTATACTCGATTCCTAGAATTGTTTTGCGGTCGATAAAATTCAGTCGATTTTTTAAGTTGCCATCATTTTCTGAAAAAGTCCAGATATCTTTTTGATTCACATAGCTCCGCTATTTTCAATGTTTGAATTCATTGACTTCTATTAATATGCGCAGCTGCATCCGATTTGTTAAAGCAGTAGTAAGGGTGAATAGAGTGAGATATAAATAGACAAAAACGGACGATTTATCGCTTTCAACTACGTTAAAAAGAAAATTTAAGCGAACAATGCTAAATAAAGGAATGATGAAGACCAAAGCAAAAAATAGCTGCGGTATTTGGCGTCGAAAATAATGGATTTTATATGTTTCGTACAGAGCAAGCACAGCAAGCGCCACTGAAATTCCAAGAAGAAAATAGAACAAAGAATGGATGACAGTTATATAATGTCCAAATATGGAGACAGCCAAAGCGAAATAGCCCAACCTTGAACTCCTACAAAAACAAACGTTATGTGGATAGAAGCACTTTAATACACAATTACACATGTTGCCTTAAGTAATGGAATGCAAAAGTCACAAACCGTCAGAGCTATTATCGTAATCAATAACGAAATTTTACCACTCGATCAACCAACCACTGACGACCAAGCTGGCTTTTTATAAATCTAATTGTTAATGGTATTCAGGGGATGGTATTATAACTGCTCTCAATTGCCGTTAATAACCACACTATCCTAGTTTGATTGTGGCCTGTTCGGCAAACTTTGCAAACAAAAAAATCGCCAAGAACACCTCACAAATAACCTAATTTCGTTCTTTGGAGGCTCATTAGAAAAATGTTTACATCAACAACTAAAAAACAGGCTGCTGCTTGGTTTTGTTCTTTGGAGGCTCATTAGAAAAATGTTTACATCAACAACTAAAAAACAGGCTGCTGCTTGGGTATTGTATGAAGAAATTATTGTTTTGCTTGTATGAAGCCAGTGGGAAAATTGACCGAACTTATGCTAAATTATAGAATGCGAGGTAATAGTTTTCCTGGTGGATTTAATGAGCACAAAACAAGGGCAATGGTAAAAAGTATCTTTTGCTGTAAAAAAAGAGAAAAGCCGAGAGTGATGGGTGGGATAAATTAAAGAGAAAATGGGAAAAAAACTCTAATTTTGTCGAAGGCTTGCAACGAACAGAGAAAGTTAAAAAATGATGTAGTTTATGAGTCTCAAGAAGCAGAATAATGATGATGACAAAGTGTTACGAGATGTTAACTGGACAAACGATGATTTGCTGTTAGCGAAGCTTTGTTAATACAAAAAACTTACCATCCTCTGCGGATAAAGCGAGTCCACACTAGAATCCAGAAGAAGAATGGCACCATACTCCAATCTGCTATCATCAGTGCCGAAGAAAACAGAGCGCTTTCGGCACCCAGATAAAAAAGCACATAGCCCGAGCACAGTTGTATCAAAGCAAAGCAATTGTGTACTGTTAAGCAAAGATAGTCAAACTGAGTAATCTTCTTTGAGCGAACCAAATTATAAGCATCAAAAATTCGGTAAAGGCATGTGCCGATGAAAAAGATCGCGACGCTCCAACGTATTTGGATATTTCTAGCAGCGCTTTCCAATGAGCTGTTAAAATTCTTCACCAAGTCATACAAAATGGCTGCAGAGCAAGAGACCCAAAACAGAACTAAATACAAAATAGGTGTGCTGGACTTCATTACCTGATACCTGTGTATACACTATTGTTAATGACCTCACCTAATCCTGCCAAAATAAAATAAGTCACTAACACATGGCAAAGGTAAAAGTTGAAGCTATCAAACAAAAACTTCAGTTTTTTACAAAATACATTAGAAGTAACTGCACACTTACCAATCCAAAACCCGACATGAGGGCGCAAAATGCATAGTAAACAATTTTATTACTAAAATATGGTTTGGACAATAAGGGTGCGGCAATATGGGCGAAGAGACATAGGGCATAAAATAAAGACAAAGGGCATAAAACATATTTTAAATGTTTGGCAAACGGTATAGTTAAAAATGAAGCAGGACATCCTGACGCGACCGACCTGACGCGAGACTTTTCACCCGGGAATTCTGACGCCATGGACATCCTGACATTCGAGTTAGGGAGAGTGTTAGGGTTAGGGCGTCAGGATGTCCCTGGCCTCAAGAATACCGGAGTGAATTTTCTCGCGTCAGGATGTCGTAGACCCAGTAAAAAAGCAGAGGCGCCCGCAGAAATTTTTGCAGGGGGGGGGAGGCAAGCGACGTATCCATTACCTACTGGATTAAATAAAACCTTACAGCTGCAACCAGAATTTTGGTAAGGGGCTTGGAACCAAAAATTAAAATATTTCTGCTAATTGCAATTGGGCGGCATGTTGAACAAACTGATGCAATTCAAGTGTATTATTCACGGGGGTCTGGGGGCGAAGTCGCTGGGCAATTTTCGCAATTTCTTGAAAAAAATAACCATTTTACCGTCATTTGGATCACATTTCGAACGTTTTTTAGACCATTGGAAAGAACAAAGTTGCTGAGATTAGGAATCTACTTGAAATTCTTAAATGTCCCAGCCCTTTCAGTCTTCTCTATTTCCACATCAAATTCAAACCGCGTTTAAACGCTCGCATAATTATGTGAGTCAAGGTTTCCAAGGGACTTGGATAAGGAGAAGGGGAGGCTAAGTTTCACTAGCTTCCTCAGTTGCTCCACTGACTGCAACCTGAATTTTGCTACAGGGGAAGATAGGGCTTGATTTACCTTAAGATTGAGAGTTTTTGCTTCAAAAATGCCTCAAATTTGCTTTAAAAATGCCTTCAAAATAGCAAACAGGTGCAACTTAAGCATATCGCAAACCGGGGTCTGGGAGCAAAACCCTAACTGATGGGCACTTTTTGTGATATTTCAAAAAAAAAAAGCTATTTTAACGTTATTCAAATCAAATGTCGCATCTTTCTAAAGCCAATAAAAAACTAAACAAATACAATTTGAAAGCCATTTAAATGAATTGAATTGCTCAGCTCCTTCAACCCCCTACTTTACTCACAGGTCAACTTCAAACCTAGTGGTAATCAAATATATTAAACGCTGAATAGCCTCCCCCCCCTATACTCTTTTTTTTTACGTTAAGCATTTTGTATTAAGCCAGGGGTCGGCAACCTTTTGAACTAGTGGGCCACATTCAGTCCTACCAAGATTCCAGCGGGCAGCCACCATTCTAGCGGACCAAAAAATGAAGGTCTTCGTCAAAAACTTAGGCCTTTTTTCGGTCGAGTTGATGGCGAAGACCAAAAAAAAAAGGTCTTCGTCAAAAGTTCAAAAAATAATGTGAGAATCATTTCGGCGGTTTATTGCTGCATATCTATCATTGAAAAAAGGAAAAGATTGCGGACCGGGTGAAATGCCTTTCCGGGCCGCGTCCGGCCCACGGGCTGTAGGTTGCCGACCCCTGTATTAAGCAATCAATTTTGACTGCTTATTTTTAGCCATGTTTTGAAGTTTTTATCGATTAATTTGTAAGCGGTATTTTTGACAAATAAGTTAATACCCCTCCCCTCAAAAAAATAATAATAATAATAATGATAATACATGTTTTAAAAGTGGCTTTGAACCACTTTAAGAGACCATATCACTGCAAAAAACTACCTCTGAAGGGCAAAACTTGTGGTGTTTTTCTTATTGTGCACTTTGGTCTACAGGTCAATGCAAGGGGACACAGCCCTCTTGGCTACTCTATGGATTACTAGTTTGGTTTTGAATTCGGTTTCTGAGCAAAGTTAATTTAATTGCGGAGTAATTGTTACATCGCATTTTATTGTTTTAAGGTATTTTGTATTACTTTAGACATAGTGATAAATAACTGTGTTGAATTTTGGAAGCCTTTCGTTTTTCATTTTTTATCAAGCTGGAGAATTCACTGCTTCTTCTTTTGGCGTATTGTTTTGACAAGATAACTTTCTCTATGACTCACTGATAAGAGTCCCGTGCTTTCAAGGTTATATTTCTTTACGAGCCTCAGATAAGATTTCTCAGTAAGAGAAGCGGCCGATTTTGCTTTGTGTCAATTTGTGAGTTAAGTTGCCGTAATGAGAAATAAGTTTTGGCAGTTTACTGTACCTTTAGTAATTACTAAATACTGTATTCTTTTGTTTCTATTTGAATAAGATACGTTAATTTGATTTTACTGTTTGTAAATTTCAAGCTGCAATGTTGAAGACTCACGAATTATTTGTACTTTAATTCAAGAACTGGTGCTAAAATATTCGGTAAGATTTGTTAATATTTGATGTTTGATTTTCATGCTAATTGATGCGTATTTTGCTATAGTTAGCTAACGTACATTTTTGTGAATGTTTATTGCGTAATGTGTTACGGCTTTCAGCTGTCTTGCATGCTTCTTTGTACGTTTTAGTTTGCCGAATGGTAGCTTTTTGCTTTGTTTTTGGTTAACTGACGCTGTGTTTTTCTATTCCAGAAAACCACAGCCTGCGAGTTCTATACTCAACAAATAAAGGTGTGCGTTTCGAATCAAAATCCCTAGTGTCTGGTCTGGCGTTCACCAGTCGCGCTACATAAAGGACCTTACATGAAAGTTTTCGAATATTTGAATTTCAAATATTCGTTCCGAAGAAACTTCTCCATTCAAGTTTGAGGATCATTGGCTGGAGCTGATTGGAGTACTTTTCCCTCTCCCGAAGCCTCTGGATTATCTATCCGAAATATTCGGAGTTTTGGATTTATTCAGAACTACTTGGATTAAATTTTCCGAAATACTCGGAGTTTTTGGATTTATCTTCGGAATATTTCCAGCTGCAAGTAACCGTGAGTTTGCACTATATTTGTGTATTTATTTTATTTTTTGGATTACCATGTCTAAAAACCCAATGTTTGAAATTAAAGGCTCGGACCCGTCAAAGAGTGCTCTAAGCCAGAGTGTGGATGCAGAAGTCGATAGCTCTCAATTACTCTCAGAGAATCCAGCTGATCAAGGCAAGAGGGTGTCTAAATTAACAAAAAAGGGCCACGATTACAAAATCGATGAATTAAAGCGTCGTTTTTCTCGTTTCCTTGCGGGTGTAAAGTCAACTAAATTATCAGTAACAAAACTTAGTGTTACGTCAAAGGATTCCGACGAAATCCGGAACGCATCTTCCGCGATGTTTGCGTCCTTATCCTCTTTATCCGATTGCTACAATGAATTAGAGAAAATTCTCGGTCGAGACCCGTTATACGAACTTGCACAATTTCTCGCTCAAGCCGAGGAGGACGTGGCAAAGGCTGCCGAAAGTGCTCAAGCAGCCATTCAATGCTTATCGTTTGAGCTGTCAAAAAGCGACGCATCTTCCTCGCGTCATTTAAAGTCGCGTACTGGTTCGATTAGTTCCAAATCTGCTGTTACCACTTCATCAAAATTTTCTTACTGGCAAAACCAAATTGAGAAGCGGCAAAAGGTCGCCTCTTTAAAGGCCCAGCTGCCCTTTATGGAGGAACGAAATAAATTGGACGCTAAAGCCAAACGGCTTAGCGTTGAAATGGAGATAGCCGGTCTTGAGGCCGGTATTCAAGCATCTCGTGAGGCTGAGGTCGAGTTTACCGATTTAGAAGAAACGCTGTCTCTTCTGCCTATCGAATCTCAAAAGGACAGGCAACAGCGTATTCTCTCGTCAATCGAGAACAAGCCTGCTTCTCCTACCAATGACGAGGAAACGTCAATTTTGCCGGCAGATACGAAACCCCGTTATGATACAGTAGCTAAATCTTTTATCACTCCGTCGCAGCCGCCTAAACCATATCATCCCGTTCCGCGTGTAGAAGAAAATCGTGCTTCTCCTGCTATTACTCTGTCTGATGTTGTAGAACCAAATTCGACGCATGCTCAGTTTGAACAAGGCGATTCTACAATTCTAGCTACTGTAGCTAAGGTTGTTAGTGAAACTATGAGTGCTCCCAAATTGGAATGTTTAAAATTTTCAGGGGATCCCCTCTTTTATACTTCTTTCATACAGTGTTTTCGCGAAAACATCGACAAGCGACAATTCTCCCCGACGCAGAAATTGGGTTTCCTTTTGCAGTCAACAGAAGGAAAGGCGAGACAAGCCATCGATCACTGTTCCAATGTTATGCCTCAAGATAAGGGATATAAGTTAGCCCTCGATACTCTATTCAAACGCTATGGCCGACCTCAGGTAATTGTGTCGGCATTTAAAAGCAAGCTTTTTAAGTATTCTACTGTACGGAGCAATGACAGAGACGCTCTTTACGATTATGCGTCCTGCCTAAGAAAATGTTTGGAAACTCTGCAAAGCACGGGCAACGCTGCTGAACTTAACAGCAGCCTTTCTCTTCTTTCCGAAAAGTTACCACCCCGAGTCTATGACGCTTGGAACAGGCGTTACGCAAAAATCTCTTTCAGAGATCAAAGATCTCCAGATTTCCAAGATCTGGTGAAATTCGTTGAAGAAGAAGCTAATTTGCTTAACGCCTACCCGGAACAAATCCCGTCTAGTCGAATAGGTGATGACAAAAGGCGAGGGACAAAACCCAATTTTAGAAAGACTACCTGTGCCAATACGGCTGCAAAAGAAGTTCCTCAGCTTAAATGTTACTACTGCGAGCAACGTCACGTCATTACCAAATGTGAAGCTTTCCAGAGCCTCACTTTAAAAGAAAGAAGAGAGTTCTTAAACAATAAGACTCGGTGCTTTAATTGTTTCAATAAACATGCGACCAAAGAATGCGGAAAGGCCCATTCTTGCACAGTATCAGGATGCAAAGGGAGACATCATTCACTGATGCATAATTTCAATCTTCCTAAGTCCGACAATACCGCTTCTCAGGGTCCCCAAAGATCTCCTGGATCAAGTCCTCAAGGCGAATCTTCCGGCAATGCTAATTCACACTCAGTTTCCTGCAATACATCTTCTGGAAGTGAGCGAGGTTATTTCAATATTGTCCCAGTAAAGATTAGAGCGAAGGAAAAGGAGATATGCTGTTATGCATTTCTTGACCTAGGATCCGATACGACATTTTGTAACAAGAAACTAGTTCAAGCATTGGGATTAGTCGGCGAGTTAAAGCGTATTTCCTTGAGCACGTTAGGACATCGTGAAAATATACACTCATGCAAGAGTGTCCGGTTTTCGGTATCTTCTTTAGATGGAACTGCGGAGTTTGATATGAAAGATGTCGTGACTATGGATAAGCTTCCTATTTCTCCTAATAGAGTCTTAACCGAAAGGGATGTGTTGGCTCTGCCTCATTTGCAAGGCCTCCATTTTCCCGCACTAGATGGTGCTACAGTTGACGTTTTAATCGGCAACGATATCATCAAGGCTCACAAAATTTTGGAGGAACGGGAGGGCAACGGAAGTCAACCGAATGCTATTAGGACTCCGTTAGGATGGTCTTTAATCGGTCCATCTGTCAAACCTCATCCAACACGCAAAGCCTCTGCTAATTTCGCGAGGATGGACAAAGATTTGGACCAAGAAATTCAAAACTCCTGGTATAAGGATTTTGAGCCGGATGATCTCAAGATTCCCACTTCTGTTGAGGATCGCAAGGTACTCAAACTTCTCAAGGAAAACGTCTCTAAAACTGACGGGCATTTTTACGCTCCTTTGCCATGGCGTGAAGAAGTAACTCTGCCAGCTAATAGCCAAGTTATGGCTGAACGTTGCCTAGTTTCTACCAAGCGAAGACTACAGAAGGACGAGGCGCTAAAGGAGAAGTATGTTTCCCAAATGCAAGAGTATATTCAACGTGGATATGCCGAGGAAGTTTCCAATGATCAGCAGTGCAACGAAAAAGCGTGGTATCTGCCACACCATCCAGTATTGAATCCCCGCAAACCTGGAAAGGTCCGCATAGTATTTGATTGTGCGGCTAAGCACCGTGGGATCTGTCTCAACGACGCCCTCATGCAAGGTCCTGACCTAGTCAACAGCATATTATCAGTTCTCACAAGATTTCGCAGAGAACGCATTGCCTTGGCGGCCGATGTTGAAAGTATGTTTCATCAAGTGAGAATTAAAGAAGAGGATCGAGACAGCTTTCGCTTTCTGTGGTGGCCAAACGGAAACCTTTCTTCCCCTCCAACAGTGCACCGCATGCTAGTTCACATTTTTGGCGCTACTTCATCTCCTTGCTGTGCTACATACTGCTTGAGACAAAGTGCAGATTGGTATGGATCGAATTTTGATCCTGATATCTCGAAAGTAGTCAATCGTGACTTCTATGTCGACGATTGCTTGACGTCAACCTGCACCGTAGAAAGCGCGATAGCCTTGGTTGAAGGCTTACGCAAGCTGCTGGCTTTGGGCGGATTCCGTCTTACAAAATGGATCTCTTCTAGCGCAGATGTTCTGAACTCGATCCCACCGGAGGAAAGAGCCAAGTCTGTAACAAATGTGGACCTGGAAGAAAGTGTTAAAGAGAGAGTGCTAGGAGTGCAATGGAACGTTTCCAACGACGAATTCGGATTCAAAGTATCGGATGATCTGGAAAGAAAGTCCTTTACACGACGTTCAGTTCTCTCTACAGTCAATTCATTATATGATCCACTGGGCTTTATCGCTCCCGTTATTCTGGTTGCAAGAAAACTGCAACAAAGGATTATTGAACAAGAGTTGGATTGGGATGAAGAACTGCCTACGGAGGACGTACAAGCTTGGAACAAATGGCTTGCTGAATTGCTTGGACTTTCTGCGTTAAGTTTGCCTAGATGCTTCAAGCCGCTAGGACTGAAAGCAGTAATCAACTACCAAATACACCATTTCTGTGATGCATCTTTGCGAGGATATGGTTTCGTATCTTATCTGCGTCTTGTGGATGAAAATGGAGTAATTCACTGCTCCTTTTTATGCGGAAAAGCAAAGGTTACCTCTCCGCGATCTGAAAGCATACCACGACTGGAATTGGTAGCAGCAGTTCTCGCTGTAAAGGCTGATCATTGGATTCGTACTCAGCTGGAGTACTCAGATTGCCAGTCTATATTTTGGACCGATTCTAGTGCGGTGAGGAGTAGCATCAACAACAAGACGAAGCGTTTTCGCACGTTTGTGGCTAATCGGTTGGCTAAAATTCATCGCCAAACAGAGCCATCGCAATGGAGACACGTTGGGAATCGTCACAATCCTGCCGATCATGCTTCCAGAGGTTTGACAGTTTCTCAATTACTCAAGTCCAATTGGCTGACAGGGCCTGCCTTTCTATGGCAAACTGAAGATGAGTGGCCAAAGGCTCCAGAAGCTAAAACTCTACCTTCCGATGCTTTGCCATTAGACTTTCAACCTGTGCTGGCTATGCATGCAGCTTCCGTCGAAAGCGGCGGATTAACGACCCTGAATGAATTTATTGCTCGCTATTCATCATGGACCAGATTGAAAATCGCTGCAGCGTGGCTAAGGAGATTCATCAATTATGTGAGGGATAAATCGTCGATTTCAAATACTCGAATGACTGTAGACGAGATCCAGGCAGCTGAGAGAAAGCTTATTTCCTTCACCCAGCATCACGCTTTCTCTCCTGCCTACAAAATGCTTTCCAAGCCTGATTTTTCTCAAAGGATGATAAGAAAAGAAAGGAACCGTGAACTGAAATCACTGGCAAAATTAGACCCTTATTTGGATGATAATGACGCTCTCCGAGTCGGTGGTAGACTGGAAAATGCGCCAGTGCAAAGCGACTCAAAGCATCCAATCATTTTACCTAGTCACCATCACGTGACTACGCTGATTATTCGGCATCATCATCTTGCAGTGGGCCACTCTGGACTGTCACACACCTGGAATGCAATACGCAAAAAATATTGGATTATTAAAGGAGGAGCCGCCGTTAAAAAGGAGCTAAATCGCTGCATGTTGTGCCGCATGAGAAATGCTCCTAGGTGTCACCAACAGATATCAATTCTTCCTGCTGCTCGGTTAAAGCCCGATGAGCCCCCGTTTTCATACGTGGGAATTGACTATTTTGGCCCCTTCCTTACCAAAAGAGGTCGTACTCTGGAAAAACGCTATGGCTGCGTATATTCATGCCTTACAATGAGGGCCGTTCACATAGAGATGGCATACGACATGACGTCAGACTCTTTTATCAACTGCTTTCGACGATTTATGGGTCGCAGAGGTAAGCCAAAGCAAATTTTCTCTGACAACGGATCAAACTTTATTGGAGCGGAGCGGATTCTCCGAACAGCTCTGCAAGAACTAAATCACTCTCAGCTGGAAAGTTATTTTCTGCAAAATGAAATAACTTGGAACTTCAACCCACCTACCGCCAGCCACATGGGGGGAGTGTGGGAAAGAACAATTCGTTCTATTCGTCGAATTTTTACTGCTATTTGCAGAAACCAAACATTGACTGATGACTTACTCCAGATTCTTTTCATAGAAGTAGAAAAGATTTTAAACTCAAGACCATTGTTTCCAATTATGCTTGACCCGACAGCCAACGAGCCGTTAACTCCAAACCATCTATTGCTGGCCCATTCAGAGGACAATCTCCCCCCAGGGCTGTTTAATGCAAAGGACGAATATACCAAACGTCGTTGGAGGCAAGTACAACATTTGACAAACATGTTTTGGAAGAGATGGCTGCGTGAATATTTGCCAACGATCGCTTTGCGTTCAAAGTGGCCAGATCGTGCGAAAAACTTGAAGTCCGGCGACATTGTACTGGTTGTCGATGAAACGGTACCCAGAGGAAAGTGGCGGATGGGTCGTGTCAGCAAGACTTTTCCAGATCATCGAGGCAACGTTCGTGTCGTTGAAGTGAAGACGCAATCGGGTGTTATAAGAAGACCAATTGCAAAACTGTGCTTGATTGGTGAATCTGATCATCCACAGCAACGTCGGTGACCGGTCTTCTCTCCGTAATAGGACGTCGACCCCTAGCGGAGAGATAGACGGCACTACACATAATCATACTGCATATATATGAACTGCTGATATACGAACTTTGACGTTAGGCAAGCGTGGTCTCGATCTTCTTAGTTAGGGACGTAGGCGTTCGTGCTCAAAGGACAATATTGATATCGAACTTGATGATAAAAACTGTTTGCTGATATCCAGATGAAAGAAGACAACAAGCCCCTGCAGTTAGTTAGGGTCAGTCTCTTAGATACACCACACACATTTCATATGACGTCGATCACAAGACGTAACGCATTCGCGCACTGTACATATTTTGCTTGTTTGTGTTGTTACGTTGTGCGATGTTTTGTGCTTTTGAAAATGTACCTCCCCAAGTTTGGTACGGTAGCATTTTAGGGGGGAGGATGTTACATCGCATTTTATTGTTTTAAGGTATTTTGTATTACTTTAGACATAGTGATAAATAACTGTGTTGAATTTTGGAAGCCTTTCGTTTTTCATTTTTTATCAAGCTGGAGAATTCACTGCTTCTTCTTTTGGCGTATTGTTTTGACAAGATAACTTTCTCTATGACTCACTGATAAGAGTCCCGTGCTTTCAAGGTTATATTTCTTTACGAGCCTCAGATAAGATTTCTCAGTAAGAGAAGCGGCCGATTTTGCTTTGTGTCAATTTGTGAGTTAAGTTGCCGTAATGAGAAATAAGTTTTGGCAGTTTACTGTACCTTTAGTAATTACTAAATACTGTATTCTTTTGTTTCTATTTGAATAAGATACGTTAATTTGATTTTACTGTTTGTAAATTTCAAGCTGCAATGTTGAAGACTCACGAATTATTTGTACTTTAATTCAAGAACTGGTGCTAAAATATTCGGTAAGATTTGTTAATATTTGATGTTTGATTTTCATGCTAATTGATGCGTATTTTGCTATAGTTAGCTAACGTACATTTTTGTGAATGTTTATTGCGTAATGTGTTACGGCTTTCAGCTGTCTTGCATGCTTCTTTGTACGTTTTAGTTTGCCGAATGGTAGCTTTTTGCTTTGTTTTTGGTTAACTGACGCTGTGTTTTTCTATTCCAGAAAACCACAGCCTGCGAGTTCTATACTCAACAAATAAAGGTGTGCGTTTCGAATCAAAATCCCTAGTGTCTGGTCTGGCGTTCACCAGTCGCGCTACATAAAGGACCTTACAGTAATTATTATAACACAGGCCAACAAAAAAAAATTTTTTTCAAAGGGCAGAAGATGTTGGATCGTTTTTAGGGTAAATCGGGGGTGCTGAGTTCGAAAATGCACTTAGTTTTGCCGAATTGGCTCTAGTTTTTGAGATATTTTACTTTTTATATTTTTATATATTTGCTTGAGCAAAGTGCATTCTGAAGCACACAAAGCACCTTTCTTGTAATGTTACTGGTTTCCCATTCAAAGTTTAGTGCCCATTTACTCCATGCAAGTTATATGTATATCGATAAAGGAAGATTAAGTCATAACCCTGTAAGAAGAACAGCACAAAATCTACGATTTTACGCTGATTCAATGCCTGACGACGTTGAATCCTTGCTAATTTGGTTAATTTTGTTTAATGGGAATATTGATGATTCATGAAACTGAAAGTCTGATGTCGTTTAGAGCATTGCTAACAGCTAATATCAGTACAATTACGACTTATGTAACATTTACGATTCCCTATTAAATGTTTCTCTTAGTACGTTCACATTTCTTCAAACAGTTCAGTATCATTTCTTCAAAGAGTATCAGTTTTAATACATTTGCCCTCCCCTGTGCAATAAAACAGCTATGATTAAGCCTAGAAGGCAGTACAGGAGTACATTGTGAAAAGCGCAGGCATCACTCAGTTAGCTAATGTGCTAGATCTTGTGAATTTAGAGTTTTTTTTTGCAAAAAACTTCGAAGGGTTGCTTTGTATTTTATTGCAGGAAACTTGAGTTACACTTTATTGAATTAAGCTGTAAATTTTTACGTGACAAGTAAAGATGAGTATTAAGAGAAGGCAGTGCCGAAACAATCCAGACGCATTTTGCTACATTTGTGGTGATTACATAATGGCAAAGTGCTGATTTAACGTGAGAGACTTTACAAAGAGAGCTTATGAAGCCTACTTTGACATGAAGTTAGGGGACCAAGACAAGCCTTGGGCACCTCACAAAGTGTGCAAACATTGTACTGAAACGCTGCGCTTTTGGACCCAAGGCAAAGTCAATTCGATGCGGTTTGGGGTTCCTATGGTATGGCGTGAACCTAAAAATCACCATGAAAATTGTTATTTTTGTATAGTGAACATGTCTGGATGGAATCAGCGAAAGAAGAAAGACTGGTATTACCCTGATATTGAGTCTGCTCGACGACCCATACCACAACGATCAGTGGTCGAGTGGATAGAGCGTCTGCTACTGAAGCGGTAGACACGGGTTCGATTCCCGATCGAGTCAAACCAAAGACTTTAAAAATTGGTATTCACAGCTTCCCTGCTTGACGTTCAGCAATTAAAGGGACAGTGTGAAGCCTCCATCGTGTGTGGTAGACAGATGCGCAGGTGGCAGCTTGACTCGAAGACCGAAAGGTCCCTTCGCTGTCTCCTGGCCAAGGCAACTTGGTGAATAAAATGTAATTACAATTACATTGTGCTGAAGTTCCAGTTCCTGCTTTCACTTCCTTGCCTGCACTCACTGCTGCAGATGAAATGCTGGAGGCAATGGATGATACTGATAGTGGAGACAGTAGCATCAGTAGCTCCTCCAGCATGGGTGGTGTAGAATCTTCGCCCAGTTCAAAGCCAAAACCGTTTAGTCAAGGACAACTGAATGATCTAATTCGTGATCTCGGCCTATCTAAGGAATCTTCTGAGATTTTGGCATCTCGTCTTGATGAACATGGCATACTAGGTTCGGAAACTAAAATTACATTCTACCGTAACCGGGATGACATGTTGATCCGTTTTTTTACTATGGAAGATAACTTTGTTTATTGTAACGACATCCAAGGCCTTCTTTCAAAAATGGGTCTTCCAGAGTACAATCCAGATGATTGGAGATTGTTTATCGACAGCTCCAAACGTAGTTTGAAATGTGTGTTACTTCACAATGGTAACATGTTTGCATGTGTTCCAATCGGACATTCCGTGGTTCTTAAGGAACACTATCAAAATGTGAAGATGTGTTTGGAAAAACTGCGTTACAGTGAGCACAACTGGGCCCTTTGTGTAGACTTTAAAATGGTCAATTTTTTGCTACGACAGCAAAGGGGATACACCAAACACCCTTGCTTTCTCTGTTACTGGGATAGTCGCGCTACTGATCAGCACTGGGTAAAGAAGGATTGGCCATCACGACAAGATCTTGCAGTCGGAGATAAAAATATCATCAATGAGCCACTTGTAAATCGTGATCGCATTATTCTGCCACCACTACACATAAAGCTGGGTCTGATGAAACAATTCGTGAAGGCTCTTGATAAAGATGGCGATTGTTTTAATTACATCGCCCAAACCTTTCCCGGCCTCAGCATAGAAAAGCTTAAAGGAGGTATCTTTGATGGACCCCAAATTCGAAAACTAATGCAAACCTCCACTGCTCGTATGACAGTAGTCAAGAGGGCTGCCTGGTGCTCATATGTCTCAGTGATACGAGAGTTTCTAGGTAACACAAAATCTTCCAACTACCGGATCCTTGTGGATGTGATGCTTTAGAACTTTCAAGCTCTTGGCGCAAGGATGAGCATAAAACTTCACTATCTATTCAGCCATCTAGACTATTTCCCAGGCAATCTTGGCGATGTTAGTGAGGAACAAGGGGAGAGGTTCCATCAAGACATTAGGACGATGGAAGAAAGATATCAAGGTCGTTGGGACGTTCACATGATGGCAGATTATTGCTGGACTTTGATCCAGGATTGTACCGAACAAAGCCATAGGCGGAAATCGTACAAGCGAACTTTCCTTCAGATGAACAGTTAAAATGGAATTGGACTTGCAAGCCAATGTGACGTGCTTGTTTTGCAAATAATTGACCAATACAAGTATTTGTATTTTTAGTGATGTTGATTGCAGTATGTTTACTACATAGTATGCTTTTTTTATCCTGCAAATTAAGAGCTTTGCCGGCATTGGCTCAGTAGCCATTCTTTCCAGGCATTTATCTATCAGTTACCCTAAACTAACATATTGTTCATTGACCAGCCTTATATAAATGTTCATTTAAAAGTAGTCACTAACGGTATAAAATAAACCTAAATATTAAAATATCTCAAAAACTAGAGCCAATCTGAAAAAAATAAGGTCATTTTCAAACTCAGCGCCCCCAATATACCCTAAAACCGCTCTTACCTTATATGCCCAAATTTTTTTGTTGGCCAGTGTAATTTTAGTGTTTATATAAGCACAGTGTAAATTTGAAATATCAAATGCTGTATTGTATTTAGATCCTGATAAGAGCTCAATGACACGGGCGCCTAGCCAGAAATTCGCAATGGGGTGTGGGGGCGAGCCCTCAGCGCTCGAAAATTTTGCATTTGTTTTGCAAAAATAACTTAATTTTAGGACTATTTTGATAAAAAAATAATGCTTTTAAAACGTGGCATAGAAATTGGCAGTACACACATGATTAAACTTACTGCAAAGATGGGCCACATGGGAGGTGGCTCATGGTAAAATTTTAGTTCTCGTATTTAGATGCTGGTAAATCATTAAATTGTATAGTTCAATAAAACTCACACGGAATAATCTATTTCGTCTAGGTTTTATGTAGAAAAATAATTGGAAGAGAGTAATGGAAAAAGATTTGAGAGAAGTGATTGGTAATCAACTGATACTGAATAGCCCCTACCCCTCCATTCCTGAGTTTACAGTATATTTGTTAATGAAGCTAACGTTCAGCATTTTTATATTAGCGATCAAATTTGATAGCTCATTTTAAGCTAATTAACTGATACTGAATAGCCCCTACCCCTCCATTCCTGACTTCACTGTATATCTGTTTATGAAACTAATGTTCAGCATTTTTATATTAGCGATCAAATTTGATTGCTTATTTTTGGCCATTTTTCAAACTTTTCAGTGATTTGTGAGTTTTATTTTTAACAAATTAGCCCCCCCTCCCACCTGAATATATGTTTCAAATGATGCTTTAAGTCATTTTGAGTCCGTTCCAGTACAAAAGACAGTCTGAGAAGTGCTAAAAACGTGGTGTTTTCATTATTCTGCATTTTGGTCGACAGGACGATAAGACTATAGGAGGGTGGCAATAGCCCCCACCGCTTCTGGCTACGCTACTGCAATGACAGATGGTGAAACGTTTGATATTGATTAATTATTTAATCAAACGATTTAATGCTTAATCCGAGAATGTTGCTTAAGCTCGTTTTTACGAAAACGCTGCATCATAATTCACGTAAAATGGCAGTCCTGTTCCTTCTGCCCCCGCCCTCTGCACCAAGGCAAAAATGGTAAACAAGCTTTACATAGCGTTGTTTTCTTAGGTTACATAGATGTATTTAGACTTATTTTTCAAATTTAAACATAAAAAATACTTGACGTCTTAATTTCCAGGGGGGGGGCAAGTGCCCCCCCTGTGGGCGCCCCTGTTAAGAGGGGCTAATATGCCAACCAAAAAAATTACAGCTAATGTGATTGAGATTAATGCATTTTGAACGTTTCGGTCCTCTGCTGGTGCCATAAACAACGAACAGTAGAACTACACAAATTACAATTTCTCCTTTCAGTCATTAGCAGCAAGTACCGGTAATTCGTGTAATTCTATTGTTCGTTCATAATGGCACAAGCAGAGGGCCGAAGCGTTCGAAATACTTTAATCTCAATCACATTGACTGTTTTATGATTAAATTATTTTAAATGCAGTAACTGATAGCGCATTTTCTTCAGTAAACTGAGAAATTTATATAATTGTGGTAGATAACAAGCAAGCAACATAAATTACGCGAAACGTTGTGCAAATGATTTTACATAGTAGTGATATGCGCAGTGCCAGCGATCACCAATATTTCATAAGCAATAAACAAATTAAAATAAGTGTCAGTATATTGCAGAAGAATCTTATTGTTTTTTAGACTTTGGATTACCCTAGATTTGTGCGATATAACATTGGTTACAATTAAATTTTAATTTAACAAAAAGAATAAATAGTTAATAACTTTGAAAAATTAAAAAAAAAACGATGCTAGAATTGCTGAAAAATGGCAAAAATAAATAATCTTTATTCATATTTAGTATCCTATTAAGAGATTCAAATGTGGATTCAAAATTCTAGCAAATCTTTAAAAATCTTTCCTTTAAACATGTGAAACCTAATAATCTTTAACTGTTATTGTTGTTACTATCATAGTACATCTAAATAAAATCTACATGCAATGTCTTTCAGGGCTTGTAAATAAACTACCAATACGGTGCTTTTATGGTACATACAGCAATATTAAGTGCAAAATTGAACTGCATCAATATGGGTCCTGAATGGCATGTTTATGCTTCCATAATCATAGCTAATTGGCCTAACCTAGCCCAAATTCGATACAGCCCATATTCATATTGGTTCATGTTGACTAAGATACATATATGCATCGTATTGACTAATGCTGTTATAGCAATAAATGTAATTAAATACACATAAAATAGAATACTAACTAACCTTCCGTGCAAGATATACAATATAACACGAGCTGTGAACAAAATAATTACAAAAGCTTCATAGAGTTCAGACATAGTGTCACATTCACAACGATAAAATTGCAATTGACAAGTTTTTGATATGTGCTTATAGCTGAAATAAATCACTACAAAAAGTACAATAAAATACAAAGAGTAATGGATATAACTGAAAAAAAAATCAAAGGTTGACGTAATTGACCAATACCAAGAATCTTGAAGACTTGAGTTCCTTTAAACATAAACTGAAAACTTACAATAACTGCAATACAATCCGCATATAAGTTAGCATTAGTAATTTTGTACAACTCTGCTTTGGTGGACGTACAAAATATTTTCCAGTCAAACAAATTACATCGATATTGAACAAAGTTGCATCGGCAAAAATAGAGCGAAAGGTCTTGTGTTCTTTCAAGTCATGCTAACATCAAATCTAATTTCTTTTCTTTTTTTTTCTGTCATTTTTAGATCACTGACCTAAACTTTTGCTGAATGATCAAACATAAATAAGACAATTAAGTCAAAATGACCAAAAAATTAGCAAAACTATGAATTCATAAGCTAAAATTGCATTTGCGATAATAAAAATGACTAAAATAAATTCCGAAATGATCAAAAAACTTTGGTTTAAATTTGAACATTTGACCCAAACTTCTGAGCAAAAAAAAAAAAAAAATTCCGTACCAAACAATTTGTCTAACACCAATGATGGAGGGCTTCACACTGTCTTTTTTTAATACTAAACATCAAGCAGAGAACTTACGAATACCAGTTTTTACATTTCTTGGTTTGACCCATAAAGCAGCCAAACCAAACTCTTTTATTTGAATAGCAGATGCTCCATCGACCCTATCGCTGACTAGTTTCAATCAAAAAATTACAGCAACCAGTGGTGTAAAAAGTATTTGGAAAGTGTTATCAAGTAAAAGTTTTGTAACTTAAACGAAAAACTACTTGAAGTAAAGTACAACGTATTGACCAAAAAAGTACTTGAGTACCAGTTAAAAAGTAGATGTTTTAAAGTACTCAAGTTCAAGCATTTTTAAAAGTATTTGAGCAAAATAAGCAAACTATTTAATCAACAAATTGTAAAGTACAACCACTAGTTAACTACCTTCACATCACTGCCATATAATGCTTGGTCTTCTAACCCCTCACTCTCTCAAAAAGTCATGAATTATTAACTGATGCAAGTTTTTGCTCTTATATTCAAATCAAAAAGAACAACAGCATAACTTAGAGATTTGAAAATCATGTCAGGCACAATTTATTTGGAATCATTTCATACAAACTTTGCTGACTTAACTTAATTGAACAATTGCTGGTAGAAAACTCAACTGTTTGGACGAATTTGTGGACCAAATTTAAAACTACAGTACTTTGTACTCTTCTAAATCAAAACGCTACTAAAGTAGCGTTGCGCTACAAGTAAACAAGTGAAAGTAAAAGTATTCCAGAATATAATTACTTTAAAAATGCTTGTTTTTAACAAATTCTACTTGAGTAGGCTACTTAGGTACAACTACTTTCATTACTTTACACCTCTGACAGCAACATAATCAAGCAACGAGCAGGCAGCACAGTTCACTGATTAAGATCCAAGAAAAAAAGTATTCTTGTAATCCACATGCACTGTGTGTATAATCTTTCTGTAATATTAAGGATCTTCATTGCAAAATACTGAATCCTACGAAACCGACACCTATTTTAAACCAGTTTCATTTTTAGGATTTGGTTTAGATGTGAAGAAAAACTGCAAGTGATAGATCTTTTTAGACATTGCATATCAATGTGTATGAACGTTGTGCATCAATTTTCGATCGCAGATTTAACTGTGTCTGCTTTGCAGTCTTGCTTAATGGGCTCCTATGTTGGAGCCTTGAATATGTAGCATTGCAATAAAGTTTTATTGAAATCCTTGTGAACACTGGCGTTGCAAGAAAAAAAAAAATTTGAGGGAGGTCGCGAGTGTAGAATGCACTGTTTGTACATATTTTGGAGCTTATTTTTTCCTGCATTTGTAAAATTTAAGGGGGGCATGCCTCCTTTTAGCTCCCTGAAATGCCACTAACTGTACATGCTTCTGTTTCTTTTCATGCCTGCAACTAAAAGCAAATGCTTTTAGGGGGGGCAAAATTATTTAAAGAGGGGGTGCAAATTAATTTACCAGTATACACTATTATTAACTGATTTTCACTAGGAGGGCTAAGAATCCCCCTGGTTGCAGGCCTGTTTCCTGAAAAAACAAGAAGTGACGGTTAAAATGAAAACAAAAAATTCAGAGAAACTGATGAAGCATTGCAGAACAACAATATCCAATAATCATGTGATTTATAGAGCTGTAATCCTTGTACTGGCTATACATTCATTAAAAACGAAACATAATGTTGGCCTTTTTTGTTTTGCAGTAGTCAAGCAATTAAGTGCTGAATTGGTATCAAAATAATATTGACAGCCATTTTACAGATTTAGAACTCGATTAAGGATTCGGAAAAAAAGATTCGGAATTATTCTAGACTACATAATTATTCTGAAATGGACATCCTTACGTAATATAAACAAAATGTGATTTAAAACTAAATGTTTGACATATTTAAAGATTTCCATAATTTCTTGGGTGTTAAAAAAAAACCTTCAATTGTCTATAGCAGGGGTTGGCAACCTATGGCCTGCTTGCTGGATTCGGCCAGCCAAGGAATTTTATCCAGCCTACAGCCTTCTAAATCCGCCCACGGTCCCATATCCATCCACCTCATTCATTTTATATGATACCCACATGTGCCTTCTGGAAATTTGAAAACTGAAACCACCTCAAATTAGGGTCCACAACAACTGACCACGAACAAACTAACCCCAATTGGCTGAGAAGAGCGATTATAGAAATATTTTACCATCCCCACAGCCATCTTGCCCTAACCCTCACTTTGTGACAAAGTCACTGTGACAAAACCGTTGGTTTGCAGTCAGTTGACTTGGCTCGCTCAAACTATGGTGAAGTCATTGTCTTTTTGTTAATTTTTTTTGGTCTTCACCTATAACTTTGCCAAGATATACTTCATTCTGGTAAAAACTCCTCACTATTTTTCAGCCAAAAAATACGTAAAATTTGGAGAGTTGACCTCATTTTAGAGATCACAGCAGCCCGCTGGAACCTTGCTGAGTCTAGATGTGGCCCGCAAAAAGGTAGCTAACCTCTGGCCTACAGTATACTAATTTCAAATATTTGCTTTAAAAAATAGCTAAAGCATTTTGATTCATTTAACTTCACGAAAAACAGTTGCACAGGCCTGCTAAAGAGTTAATTGATTAACAAACAATACCCAACTACCTATTTTGAGGCCAATTTTCTTTAACTTCTTTGAAACTCCTTTTTAACACTGCACACTAGGGAGTACATAGTATTAAACAGAACTAAGGTGGGTCACTGGGTCAAAGACGATTCCGTGATACTTACCAGCCTCTTTGTGTATATTGAGTCCAGCCTGGAATCCATGAAAAGAAAGATAACAATACCCAATCTGGTAAGAGAGCAACTGAATGAAAATATGGCATTTCTTCACCAAAAAGTTTCACAGCAAAAACTGCAGTAAGAAAAACTAAAGCAAAGTTGTTGTATACAATTATACAACTAGCATCAAAAAGCGTAATTTTGTGCTGACACAGATATAGCAAACCATAGCTTACATAATATACGGAGATGGTCATAAGCAATAAAAGAAAAATCCAATCAAATTTTCTTTGCGTTAAATATTCTGAAGGCAAATAAAGCTGCTCCAAGACCTCTGAGTGAATAGCAAAAGCTGCCGTAGAACAAAATAGAACTAAAAATCCAACAGATGCACTACAATTCATGTTTTTACAAACCCTAATGTCAATATCTTTGAATTTTAAACTATCCGCAAACAAAAAAGTTATAAATTGCATTGGGAAATAATTTAATCTTAATTAAATCTAACAACAACATAATAAGCTTATATTGGTAACGTACAATAGTATTAGTTTGCTGCATTGCTGCAAGCCAAAAGCAAACCTTGACATTTTGTCACAATGTATTATATATTTAAAAAAATTTACTGTTACATACAAATAATGCCACCAATTAGCGGTTTTTCCATAAGCTTGAGAAGGTCAACCACGAATTCATCCCCTTAAAAACCTAACAGCAAAACAGTGTGTTTGGAGCATTATATATTTTAAAATATTGCAAATAAAAGCTATTTAGTTAATTTTCAATCATGGCACAGGGCATTAAACTGTGACATTAACAACCTACAAAACATGTTTCAATGCAAAATTTACCAGTCAATACCAAGCAACACATACCATAAAGTAAAAAATCTAAGTTCTCAAAATGATTCAATACCGAAGCATAATTAATCACAGTAAAGCAAGGATGGCAACACTTCCATGTTACATTCACCTTGTTTCTTTTGAGACATAATCTGTACAGGTCAAATGTCTTCAAAAAATATTTTTTAATTATTTGGGCTTAGTATATACTGCAATATAGTGATAGTATTATGTTTCCATGTCGAGCTTTTGGTTAAGTCAGTTATGATGTTTAATAGACCCAAGCTTTTGTTTATGATCAAAAAAGAAAGTACTATTGACATCATAAAATGTAGCCATGTGAAACATGAATATGTGATATTAAATATAACTTTAAACATAAGATCTCAATTGAATTTCTTGGTTATTTTGACTGAAAATACCTACTAGACCTATCTTCTGGCCATTTAGCAAAACATTTTGGTCAATGTTCCTCAACTGGGAAGCCACAAGCAGCTGAATAATTTTGACTGTTACAAAACTTTCAAATGAAGTAAAAAAACTTTGCTATTATAATAGAATTTACCTAGCTCATCACTTCAAGAAGATTATAAAAAAAGTGTAGCCAAACTGACGAATTATGCACACAGGTAAAAACTCCATAACAACTTGTTTACTTGGCCATTATTTTGCTGTTAATGCAGTTTGTTAGGAATAATATTGTTGAATATAATGCATATTTATTGCTGAATATAAAGCGATATACACTTACACAGTACGCACTCAAAATCTTTTGACATTGATTTTCTGTAACTTTGCTTTGACAATAATCCTGAAATGAAATGCAGAAAGTGCAATTATACTGTTAACTCTTGATCTTAACTGTTCAAACTGTAGTTGCTCTTTTTTTACACTTAATCTCTATAATTACTGTACTCTGTTTAAACTCTTCTAGACTCTCACTGGTGGTTAATGTTCTGTAGTTAAAAAGTATCTCGTACTTCATCGTTTTGTGTCGCTTTGTGTACAATTAATCTGATAAGGACTCTTTGTTTGAAATCTCACACATGTTGAACTAACTACTGAGACTGCATGAATCAATCCATCCTGCAGTTACAAACAAAGCTGTAAATAACACTTGAACATTGAATCGAATCTCAAAATGACAAATAAACCGAACAAAGAGTTTCTCGAGGATATAAAGAGGTGACAAATTAAGCAAAGTAACAAATCAGACGATGGCAAATTAGATAAACTGGAATGCATGTAAAGGATAAGAGTTTTTCTGGGACCAACAAAAATGTGACAAATGTAACAAATAGATGAACTAAACAATGACAAATTAGACGAATTCTACTGTATTTGTTAATGCTTAGTCGTTTCCTACTAATTTTGGAAAGGCTTGGCAAACATTCTGTGTGTGTAGACACTTTGCAATAAAACCTAAAATACCTAACCCTAATCCTAACCCAAACCTATAACTGTTATAATAAAAAAAATTCCCCGAAAACAAATGATGTCACCAGAATCTTTGTTTATTTAAACACGCCCATTCTGTGTTCCAAGTTACTTCAAACAATTTTCTGAAACATAGATGATTATCTTCAAATCCGCACATTTTCTAGAAAGTGACTATTTCGCCAACATTTTTTTAAGTAACATAGAACAGAAAACAAAAATGAGAAACATTCATCCATACATTTTTTGATTGCTTTTTTAAGGATTTGGATTTGACTAAAGTTTTGAGTTAGGGCTTATATTAGAGTAAGGATTTGGGTTTGAATTGAGTCAGAATTATATAATAAAAAACTAGATACAAATTTTCAGTAAAATAGACTCTAGCGTTTTTTACATTTGAACCATACTAAAACAATTTATTCCCACATTTGGCCAAAACATACAAAAATTGCAATTGAGAATAAGGATAAAGGTTTATTAACATTGAGGTAAAAACAATTTCTTTTGCCATTATCTCAGAAAAGCACAAATATAAAATCTGAAATACAATTAGGTCAGAGGTTGCCACATCTAAGCACATGATAATTCGTTCACAACTTTAAGCTACATCACACATACAAGTATATAACTAATTCTTGTTCAAAGCAATTCTGCAACAAGTTAAAAAATATCCTTGTCATACTTATAAACTGGTACTATAGGTTCTTCGTTTAAACAAAATTACAATGCTCACAATAAGAAGAATTTTGAAATTAACTATCAGTACTTCCAAGCTAATACTACTAATGACTGAATATTTTACTGCTGATGTTGGCAAACATGTGTCTCAAAAAAGAAAAACCAGAACACTTTACGAATTTATAAATTCCAACTCCAGACAATAGACCAATTAATACAAAAGCTAAATTAATTTCACGCTGGCATTGAATAAAAAAAGGATATGTTTCCCACCATTCATCCATCATTTGGCCGCGAACATTTTTGTGGGGAAATGGTTTATTTGGAACTTCAACCCCAAGAAATTTACACAGTGGTTCCCAACCTTCTTTGATGTTGAAAACTAAAAGCTTGTCTTTTGGAGCTGTTTGCAGCACATGGGAGTTATGTCGCCGATATGCCATACGAAACAATGTCATATTGTAATGAGCTGATGAAAACCAGAAGTAATCCCCAGTGGTGCCATAAATAGCTGCCAAGGACATCAAATTGAACTTCCAAAATCGTCTAAATGATGGAGAAAGAGAGCTGCGAAGCAAGTCAAATGGATCTGATTCATCAGCTAGTTGCTTTTTCATGCTTCGTGCCCAATCATCTTCGGAATCTCTCATCATGAGAATTATTTTAGAGTCTGGAAAAGCTGCATAAATTTCATCCCAAAAATAAGCAGCAGGGTTGTCAGTAACTGCATCAACATTTTTAAACATTCTATAAAAATCTTCAGTGCTTCCACCAGTTAAAAATATTTTTTCCCAATCTTTTCTCAAATATGTATAGTTTTCCATGAAATCATAAACATTATAACCCAATGTTTTCAATGCTAATTGCATTGATTTAGTACCAGTTTTTGATAATCCAGCTACAATTACTTTCATGGTTACAATAATTGGGAGTGTGATCTAGCTTTCCTTAATTTCCTCAACTTCAAACTATGCAAAACTACTAATACCTTTTAAACAGACCACTGTTATTATACAGACTAAAAACAGATTTTTATTTTCAAATGCAATCATGCAGTTGGTTGTAGTTCGACTTTGACTTTTTGATGATACTATAGTCAAACGATCTACAACTTTTAGGCACAGGACGTTTATGCATCTGGACTTTTAGGTGCCAGAGGTAAAAAAAAAAATTTCCAAAAAAATTTTTTTGAAAGTGTTTTTCCAAAATTTTTTGTTCCAAAAACATATTTTTCTTTGAAATAAAACCTTTTCTCTCCCCCCCCAAAAAAGTTTTTCGCTCAACAACGTTTTACTTTTATAAAAATGTTAATATTTTTGAAGCTTTTCATCTGACACTTGTCAAGAAGAATCGTCAGAATAGAAAACGCAGAAAAAGGAGCGACTATAGAAAAAGCTGAGCAGTGATTGGCTGGAAAAGAATTGATGAGAGAGAGAGAGTGTCGTTTCAATACAACCATTAAGCTGTAGACAAATTTTTTTTTTGTCGGCAGAAGGCGGCGTTAGAAGTTTTGATAAAAGTGACATTTAATTGAAAAAAATACAAGAAATCAATTTTTGTAAAACTTTTTTCCACTCTCCTTCCATCTATCTGCTTTTGAAGTCACTTTTAGCAAAACTTCTAACCCTGCTCACTGCCGACAAAAATAATTTATGTACAGCTTAAAGGTTGTACTCAAACGACGCTTTCTCATCGAACCTTATCTAGCCAATCACTGCTCGGCTTTTTCCTACAACCACTCCTTTTCCTGCGCTCTCTATTCTGACAATTTTTCTTGACAAGTGTCAGATGAAAAGCTTCAAAAATATTAACATTTTAATCAAAGTAAAACTTTTTTGGTTGAAAAACGTTTTTTTTTGGAAGAAGCTTTTATTTGGAAGAAAAATACCTTTTTGAAAAAACAAATTAAAAAATTGTTTTTTAAAAAAACTACTGTTATTTCAAACAAAAAAAAAAATTTTTTATTTGTTTGAAAGCTTTTATTTTAAAGAAAAAGACGTTAAAAAAAATTAAAAAAACTTATTGTTAAAAAAACGAAGTGACTTGGCGCACGGAACGGGCGCCAAGACCCAGTACCTCGCGCACGCAACGTGCGCGAGGTACTAGATCTTCGCGCACGGAACCAATCAGAATTCACCGTTAATTGATCAGCTGTTAAGCACGCAACGCTAGCGAGGTGCGGTAGCTCGCTAACATTAACAATAACATTGTAAGAAGTTTAAGACAGTAAGAAGCTGACTATTATAGCATAAGTAAGAAGCTTAGCAAACAGATTAGTTAATTAGTTATGTCTTATGGCACGAAACTAATCACAATTCAGAAGCGGTTTCTTGTACTTGTAGCTTATTTCAGTCTGTCAGTAGGCCTGTTACCAGTAGTAGTTTGAATCGGCACACCGGTAGGCCTATCGTAGTTTGAGAGTGAGCCACTTAGCAAATTGGACGTGTTAGAGGTGAGTTGACAGCAGGTTAGTTAGACTGTATGCTGTTACTGTTAGGCCTGTAGGCTACTGCTAGTTGGTGAAGCAGTTTCTTGCCGCCTGGTTCGGTGGTAGATGCCTACCTTAGTAGCCTACCGGTAGTCTGGTAGTAAGTCACTTCGCATTGTGGTAAGGTTAGTTGACACTGACAGCAGGCAGGCAGGTATGATTTAAAGTTAAAGTAAAATAAGACAGAGTATTTTTGAGTTCGTTATTTCAGCCTCAGTCTTGTTGCAGTGTTTGGATGGGCTACCGGTACTGAGTGGCAGCAAGGTAGTAGTCTACTAATAGGGATGACCTACTGTTCTGTTGGCAGCCTACTGACGGCTAGGCATGTAGGTAGGTTAGTAACTATTTTCTGGTACTTTGTTAATGGTGAGCAGTTTCTTGCAGCTTTGTTCAGTTCGTTTTGCAACAGGTAGAGTACCAGTAGTTGGTAGCCTGTTAGAGGCAGTGTTTCAAACAGGCCGATTTTTTCAGCAAATCAGCGGTTTGTTGGAGCCAAGGCAAATAATTTTCGGCAATATGATAAATGTAGCTCTAGAAAACTCAACAAATTAGTGGAAATATGACATTTGGTGCACTTTAATACTGGATTGGTACCGTACAAAATTTAGAGCACATAAATGTCTTTTTAGAGCTTTGGGCACAATTGTTTCAAGAAAATTTGGGCACTCGCCAATTAGCCATAAAGTTGGAGGGAACACTGGTTAGTGGTAGTGTAGTTTGGCCTAATATTCTACAGAACTAAGCTACTAAGGCAGACTAAGGTAACTTATGGTTTAGCAGATAGGAAGGTTAGTGACCACGGTACAATTGTACTCAGAACTGCCCACTTCTTAAAACAAGCTAGAAAGATTTTAACAAAGTAGTCTATGAAAGGGTTCATTTCAATGGAAATTTTGTGGTAAATAGGCAAACATTTTCAGTTACCTACTGGTAACTCATTCTTTCAGGTTATCAGAAATGTTTATTTTGACTATTTAAATTATTGGCTACTGTAGTTTAGGGCTAGTGACAATCAGTGAGGAGCATCAGGCTATTCTTTGAATACCAATACAAAGTTGTCTCATTTTATTTGTTCAGAGCTATAAACTTTTTAAATAAAATTATATTTTTGTTATTCTTACATTCATAGCTACAAGCAAGGTGCATCTGCAGAGCATTTGGCGGAAGCTAGCTGCTGGACAACTGCAGAAAGTTTTTGAACAACTGCAGAAACCACATGATTGATGCAATCATAGGGTCTCAAACAGAGACCATGAATCTGGAATACCTTGCCTTCAGCTGCCTATGTCTGTGGGTGCAAGATTGCTAACTGCCCATCAATCAAATTAACTACCCTAAAAGAGTGAAACTACTACTAAAAGTGTAGATGAACCGCATCCCTCCATGTGAATTCAGAATTAGCATCCCCTTACTAAAAGAATGCATTCTGGCTAATTCAGAGTCAATAATCTTTTTACTGGTCTCAACTGTAGCTCCCACGTTATGAGAATGTTGGTTCCCCCTTCATGCCCAAGCTATCCAACCTGCATCAGTGCGCATTTCCTTTGTCCAATGTTGTAGAATATAAACATTTATTTATGCAAAATTCAATATTTCCCATGCAACTAGGTTGTGCCACTTCATTGCTGGTTTGCTTTTTTTCGTACTAAGTGCAATTTCCTGTTTGATTTTTAATACAATGCTGTCCACTGCTCTTGTAGCAAATCAATTTAACATGCATGTGAGTAACACTTTAATTAATTTGAGTGCATAATTTACTGCAGCAATGCTTGCTAAAGTCTCTCCCTCATATTTAAATCTGTAATAACACTGAAGTTTTCATGTTACAAAATATGAACAGAGCAGATATTTTATGGTTAGTTTGTGTACCATATAATTATAGTTGAGGCCAGAGGTGGAATTGAGGACACAGCCTTTGAGGCCAATAACTCGAAAAAACTGACTATTCGAGGATAGACCCTCTCGACGTCAAAGACAGGAATGGTTGAGGCCAAGGACAAAGGGCACAATTTTTTTATATTATGGTCAGCAAATTTTCCATTATTTTTAAGTGTGAAAATCTTGGATATTGCATTTTGTTGAGTTTTTGATGATAATTTGAAAATACCGGTAGTGGTTTCTAAAAATAATGAATGTTTTTTAGAAGTTTTACACATTAGCAACAACGTTAATTACGTGCCGTGGCGATATCGTGGTAGTAAAACAATTAAGGCCATGACTCTTGAATCAGAATCGGTTGAATGGTAATGCCTTCGTCTCTGGAGCGGGAGGTGTGGGGTTCAAATCTTAGGCTGGTCAAATTGGGCACAGTGTCGCCAATGGTTTGCCACCGCTTTGACATTTCTTCAAAAGAAGCTGTGTTGCTCGGGCGCAATGACGCAGAGATGGGTCTGACAAACTCATTACATGCTTCCATGTATTACAGCTAATATAATGAAAGATTTGAGTTTTGTTTTGAACTCGTGAATCAGTAACGGGAATGACTATAAATTCTTGACGTTAAAATGGTCAATTTTGAGGTATTTATTTCATCAGTTAGGGCCCTGGTGCAAACGTCCACCAATTATGGATCCCTGCCTTTCAGTAGTTTCTCATACACAAACCTTATTAGCATGGTAAATGGACTTTTTCAATAATTTAATCAAAAACAATGCAGCCAAAATACTGCAGAGCATATTTATTGAGATGTTTCGGTTAATTTGTGATTAGTGTATAGGCTATAGGCTATACCTGTAAAATTATAAATTAAGAATTAAATGCAAAATAGCCTGGCAAAGAGATCAGCAGAAAAATTTTGTTCTGCTGTCCAATTTCATATTTTTCCTTGATTGTCAAGTCCCCCCTTTGTTTAGTGCAGTTAGTTGAATAGGTTATGCGGAAAACTTCAGTTCTTCTTTGCTTAGAGTAAGTTTTGTAAATGGGCTGTATTACTCAAATTTTTTAGATTTTTTACTCATTAGTACCATTCGAATTTGAGCAGGGCTGGGGCTTAATGGGAATAGGATGGGGGTAGTACAAAAACTTTGTGCTTTATTTGATAAACATTTGTGTTTTTCGCGTACTTATCCCGACATCTTGCATAGTACATGTCTTGTAATCACAAAATCTAATTTTACTTGTTGAGTCTGCGATTTTCCCTAACGAGTCAGCGTGATTTTATTTTTATGTTCTAGATTGACAATGGATTAAAGAAATTAACTGAAACTCCTCAATAAGTATGGTTTGCATTTGCAGTATTTAGGCTGTATTGTTTTTCAACAAACCTTATTATTTGGTCAAACGTTTTCGTTTCACAGAAATTTTTAAATAAATTATTATCATTGTTTTTAAATATTGCATAGAAACTACAATAGTATTTTCTAAAAGTATTGCAAAATGCTGTATATTTATATTTTTGAAATGAAATGAGGTACCGTACTTGCAAACTCAAGTCTTTGGAAAAGCTGGGTTCTGGGGCGAGGGCAAAGTACCCATGCCTCCATTGAACAGTTTTAGTGAATTTTTTTTTTAGAAAAATATATTTTGTGACTTTCAATGGAGATTACAAAATTAGATTTTCAAAGCAATTTGAAAAAAAAAGACCGTAAAAGTTAAGTTAGAAAAACTTTAGTTTAAAAAAACATATAAGAAAAGAAACGAATTGACTAGCCAGAAATCATAGGCGTAGCCGGGAAGGGGTAGGGGACATCCCCAAATTGAAATGCCTCCAGTGATAAAAAGGATGACAACAAAACCAATTGTTTATTCAATTTCAGTTTCTTTTAGCATTTTCGCATACAATTACAGTGATTAACAATGATATTAATGTTAATGACCAGGGAGCCCAGTCCCCCTCAATTCAAATTTTTGTCAATCACTTTAAAGGTATAACCCGGGAGAAATTCAAAGTTTTTGTCCTAAAACTTGCAACCTTTGGTCTTCATCTAACTTTTTTATAAACTTAATGCTGTAACATGATTAACCTTCTATTACCCCAACTTTAAATAACAATCCACCTCCACCTTGCCAGTTTGTACAAGGCAAAGTATTAAAAAGAAAATAGCTAGGGGAAATGTTTATTGAATAAATTATTGAATTTGAATTGAGGGGCCCAGGCCCCCCGATTGTACATGTAATCCTAAAACTGGTTATTTTTGTGACAAACCAAAGATCTCCAAGGAAATTCTTCGAGTGAATTATTACTTGCTGCTAAAAATATTGCAGAAGGCATTGTCTTTGCTTCTCTTCACCTGGACCAAGTTAATTACAAAATTTATCCAAAAAATGCTAGGTTTTAAATGTGAATTGTGAGCAGAGGGAGGACTAAACAACATAATTTTTTCAATTTGCTTTCAAATCTTCAAAAATGAGTTCTTTCAAATGGCTCTAAAAACGCGCAAAATGTGATCCAAATGGCATTAAAATAGCTATTTTCAAAAAATTACAAAAATTTCCAAATTATCGTCCGTAGCTTCCAGCGGCTAGGGGCCCCACCCCCAGACCCCCAACTGTGATGTGTTTAGTTTGTGATGCCTTTAGTTACATTAGTTTCTTCTCCGCGCCCCCACAATTTAACACATATTTTGAAAACATCAACTTTTGGTTCAAGTCCTCCTCCTTTCGCAACATCCTGTTTACGTGCCAACCCAGCCCCAGGCTTCTGGTCTTCCATTTTAGGGTATTTTTGTTCCATAAAAAATCACTTCTATAGAAAATTTTTGATGGCGTCAGATTGCATATGATTTGCGGATTGAGGCCAACCCCTCCCCCCCAACAAAAAATCCTGGCTAAGCCTATGTCAGACTTCAAGAAATTTTTACGTTTGGTTCTTTTCCTTTTCAACCAATCCAAAAACAATGCTGTTCTCGAACCAAGGACCTGACGTTTTCGAGGATTGGTAGAGTTAGGCCAAGGACTTCAAAATGTGTCCTCGAAGATTCCTCGAGGCTAAGGATATCCTCAATAACCCCACCTCTGACTGGGGCAAAATCATAATCTACTGTTGTTTAATTTAGTATGTGTGCTGTGCGGTGGCGTTTTTCTAAATTGACTGCTAATTTTGTTGTGTTTTTGCATTCTATTTGAATAAGACTAAACCAGTTACGACTAGGAAATAGAATTATAATCTGTGGGTGAAATGATGTTGTGATGATTCAAGCCAGAGAAACAGCAGCACTAGTCGGACCTAACGCACCGTTTATGAACTTTCTGCCTTATCGAGGCTTTAGATCGTAACAACATCGCCAACGAATGGTCCGCGCCTTGGACCATTGTCCTGCAAAGAAAATTCTGGTCCACAGTCGACAACTGTAGAGACGAAACTTCATTAAAGCTCATCCTGAGCAGCAGTTCTACTTTGCAGAGCTCTCTCTTTTGAACATGTCAACGAACTTCTAACTCAAAAACCGCGAATGCAGACATTTTTTCATTGAAGTCGCATTTGCCATTGTGACTCCAAGCGCTTGCAACTGTCAGCAAAGAAGCCAACGCATCAATCTTGTTCATTGACTTCTAACCGAAGACGCAGCGAAATCAAAGACAATTTTCTTGAACGCGTCTCTTGCGAAATTGCACTCATCTGAACTCTGAAGACAACAACGTCTAGATCGAAAGATCAGAATTAAGTGATTTTTGCATGCCTTTTTTAACTCTGCGTGTGCATATTCCTGAACTTTTTACAGCGAAAAAAAATCGGTTTAATTTCATGCCCTAGGCGGCCTTGCGGCCGACTTCGGCAGTCGTAGCTTTTGATCAAATAAAATCGCCCGTGCTTCTCGGGGCTAGAATAGTGAAATCACTCTTTGTTAACTTTTTGGTGCATCACAAGAGGCGATAAAAGCAACTATCAAATATCAATCCATTACCGGTATGTCTTTTCTTATGCATTAACTTTATATTTTCTATGCCCTGTAAAAAATTTGCTATTTTTAAATCGGAGCATTCTGTAGACCTTTTTGATGATAATAGAGATTAATTAGCGATAATTGAGTTCAATTCTTAGATAAAGCATATCAATATTGTTAGCAATTTTTCTTTGGTGTCTAAATATTGCAATGTGATCATGTAATTAAGATGCATGTTTTATGAAAAAACATATTTGTAACTCATATATTCTTCGTGTTAAATTTTACGTTTAGAATTTTCCACGTGGCAGATCTAGAATCACTAGGCAATGAATTTAAAGCTTTTTTTTTAATCATGTTTTTTTTCCAAAGGCCGCCTGATTGTGAATTGACCTCGCCTGATGTAGTTCACACATGTTTCCCAGTAAAGAATTTAACTATGAATAATTCTTTTTACTTAACCCTGCAAACTTCGGCATTAAAATCCCTGTTTCGTTGAAAATTTCTGTTAGCCTGGCGAAAATAGATTTTTCGCGAAGTTTAACCAGAGCGAATTTTTTTTTAATTTTTCGTGTAACAACGCAAGCCCAGTGCTAATTTTGGAATCTAAACTAAGCTATATTCCCTGTTTCGATAAAGTGCAACGAAAACATTCTGTGAATAGAAGTGGCGTAGTCCTAAGTTTACTCAATATGATGTTTAAATTTTCGCTGTGCATGTTAATGTACCTCTAATTAACAGTGATAAATGCTTGAATAAAACAATAAATGCAAAATAAGTTGAAACGTTTTGGCTTTCAGTCTGCTGGGGATTGATCCCCTCCTAAATGAACACTTTCCCAGGACCCTTACCGTGAGACCGTGTTCAGTGCGCAATGAGCAGTGAGCACGCATTCGGCATTACAACATGTTTTTCTGAATTCTTTGTGTAGCATTACGTCACCGCTATTATCCGTCTGATTTTAGTACTGTTTTTACTCAGTCTGATTTGGTCTGCAATTTTGACAGCCCTCACATTAAAATACTAGTGTACTATTGGGATGTCTTACCGGAGGAGAGGATGTCCTCGAAATCATAATGCCTGAAAATGGACTAAATGACTATGCTCTAACCTCCTTGTGTGCTTTTTTTCATGAATGTTGTTGTGTGAAATGATCAATGAATTATTGTGTTTAGCATTGAAATGCTACCAGATCTTTATTCTTGTATTGCAGTTTCGACCTTCGATGAATATTTTGACTGGATGCCAGCACACACACCACTCTAAGACGATATAGCCTCTCAGAGGAGAGATTCACTTTCGGTTTGCCTTGCGCTCATCTCCGATGTCTTGCTCCCACGTTATGAGAACGTTAGTTCCGCCTTCGTACCCAAGCTATCCAACCTGCCTCAGCGTGTATTTCCTTAGACCAATGTTATAGGATATGAACATTTATGCAGAATTCAATATTTCTCACGCAACTGTGTTGTGCCGCTTCCTTGCTAGTTTGACGTTTTTGGTACTAAATGCGCCTTCCTGTCTGGTTTTCGATACGATTCGTATTGTAGCCTTACATCTGCTGTTTTAGCGTATTTCTTCAAAGACTTAAATGTTTTGCTTGCTGTTTTCTCATATTTGTTTACAATCGCGTATCCATTACCCAATTCTTACTAGTTTAAACATGAAATTGATTTTTTAAGCAAAATCGAAGAAAGGCAGCACCGCCGGAACATATTTACGCTAAGCATGTAGATCTTAAAACTTAAACATTTGTTAATAAAAATTAACGAGTGATGCAATGTATGGCAAAGTAAAAGTTTCTTCGCGCAAGATTTTTTTTACAATTTGCTTTTAACCTGCAGTGGCTTGGGGCTCTTCGCCAAATCTCTAGTTAGTCCTCATTGATCAAGTATATCTAGCTAAACGCCCTTACATAAGATTCACAGTGGAGTATATTACTAATTACGTACCCAAGTATATTACTAATTACGTACCTACGTTTGCTCAATTAAGATTTGCGTAGTATATTGCATACCCCCTTAGGCTCTTACTCATTGGTTTTCTCTCAGTAAAGCCTTTGGCTTATTCTCATTTTGGGGCTTCGGTTGCAAATATATTCAGCAAATACAAATAGGTATTTTCCGTAGTTTTTTGGAAACCCAGAATCTGTTCTCTCAGCCTGAACTTTCAGGGTAAAAGAGAGACTGAATAATATTTACCCTTCCAGTATAACATCTCATAAACAATCTAATTTAGGTAAACTCCTGTTTTTTTCTGAAAATTCAGTCTCGAAGAACAAACTCAGGGTTTCCAAAACTTTTTAGGGGGATATCTCTATGTATTTGTTGAATATCTTCGTAACCGCAGCCCCGAAATGAGAAAAAAAATTAATGATTTTATTTTAATTTTAGCTATTTTTACTCTCTTGATAAATGATGAGGCCAAAATAAGGCATTTTTTCACTGCTAACTGCGCATTAAAATACATAATAGGCTAGTTTAAGTAAGCTTGAGGGGGTGATCGCAACCGCCGCCCTCCTTCTGCTACGCCTTTGCAGTTTTGTTTACCGGCTGTTTGTTTTGCCTTGTGCAGTGTTCATACATTAATGTCGATCTATCGTTTTGGTAAGTCACTCTGTGTATATTTTGGTTTAAAACGTTTTTTTCATTGTGTGTGATTAATTGCTTTCTCTCTGTTAAGCCAGAAATATAATTGACTCAATGATGGTGGATTTCAGAATTAATTTTGTTTTCTATGTGGTAGTAACGTCACTTGCGGTTTTTGCCTGCAACAAAGCTACAAATAGGAAATTCAAGAATGTTCAGTCCTGTCAATTAGATTAGATCTTAAAGGCGGTGAATCATCCAGCCAATTCCAGTGGTTTACAATAGCTAAAATTGAACTACAATTTTTGATATTTTTTGTTTTAGTTTTGGGACTGCGGTTGCAAAGATATTCAGCAAATACAAAAAGATGTCCCCCCCGAAAAAAGTTTTTGGAAACTCTGAGTTTTGTTTTTCCCGCCAAAACCACAGTAGGCCTAATGGTTTAGAGAACTGCAGTAGGCCTAATAGTTTAGAGATAGTTTATTTCTTAATAGTTTAGGCCTAACTATCTCTAAACTATTATCTCTAAACTAATAGTTTAGAGATAGTTAGGCCTAATAGTTTAATAAGATTACAGTAGGCCTAATAGTTTAGAGAAGTGTGGTTTTGGCGGGAAGATCAAAACTCAGAGTTTCCAAAAACTTTTTTCGGGGGGACATCTTTTTGTATTTGTTGAATATCTTTGCAAACGCAGCCCCAAAATCAAAACAAAAAATATCAAAAATTGTAGTTCAATTTTAGCTATTGTAAACCAACGGAATTGGCTGGATGATTCACCGCCTTTAAAATGGTACGATTTGCTCCGGTCGAGTTGATAGAGCGTCTGCTACTGAAACGGTAGACTTGGGTTTGATTCCCGATCGGGTCGAACCTAAGACTATAAAGATTGGTATTCACAGCTTCCTTGCTTGACGTTCAGCAATTACAGGGGTAGTGTTAAGCGGCCTCCATCGTGTGCGGTAAACAGGTGGCAATTAGACTCGAAAACCGAAAGGTCCCTTCCCTGTCTGCTGGCCAAGGCAACTTGGTGAGCAAAATGTAAGTACAATACTAGTGAAGTCCGAAATGAAACTACCCTCTGCTGATAAATTGTGACGCAATAAAAGTAATTATGCAATAACAATCGTATTGGTGCTTACGAATTCGCCTCTCAGTGTTGCAAAGTTATTTGAATTAAGTCAAATACGTACATTAAGCCCGACATTATGCCAACTTAAGCCCGACCCGACTTTCAACTCTGTTCTGGATCAACGAAATTAAGTGACGCTTGTTTATTTTATAAATTTGTTTTGTGGCAGAAAACCGACAGTGATTTGCCGGAGAGAAAGTATTGCAGAATTTTGCAAGAGAAAAAGCGTGGCTTTGTGACCAGGGCAGAAAGAAATGAAGGATTACAGTGCACACTAACGCTCCAGTGTCGTTCGATTGAGATTGGATAGTAGGACAAATATTGACGAAATGAGCCTCTTTACGTGCGTCGCAAATTTTAGTTTTCAATGGCATATTTTTTTTTTTGAGCCTATTTAAACCAATGTCATTTGTTAAACTTTACCAAAACTTACTAACAACCCACGTTTTTTGTAGCAAAATACTGCAATCGATTAGGACAAAAACCTTATATGTTACAACATTGGCGAGTAGGCCTACCGGTATGCTTTTACAGCATAATATCCGTTTTGAAAGGTAGTATCATTGTTCGAGTGAGTAGCAGCAAATATGTGGTCGAGTAGCTAACCCGTACAATTCCTGCGATGTTTATCAAAGACCGGACCGACTATGACTCTTTGGACGATGGCAGACCTGTAGCTAGAAATCTGTAATTGGGGTCTGGGGCGTAGCCTCCAGCGCACAAAAATTTTGTATTTTTTTGCAAACAAAATTTACTCAAGACCTATTTTTGATCAAAATTATTATTTTAAAAACCTGGCACAGAAAATAGCAGAGCAAAAACATGATTAAACAGATTGTATAAATGGGATATGTGGGAGGTGGCTAATGGTAAAATTTCAGCTCACTTATTTACAAACTGGTAAATCATCACTGGGAGTAATCTATTTCGTCTATATTACATAGAGAAAGATAATTGGTAGGGGGTAAATTAATGGAACGAACTTTGAGAGAAGTGATCGCACCGTAATTAATTAATTAATAAGTCTACTGAATAGCCACCCCCCTATTTTTGAAATTACATATTTTTGAAAAAACTTACGTTCATTTTTAGGGATCAAATTTGATTGCTTGTTGCTGGCCTTTTTTCAAAGTTTTTACTGATTTGTGAGTATTATTTTTAACAAATTTACCCCCCAAAATCAACATTTCAAAAGATGCTTTAATTCATTTTGATTTCATTCCCGTGTAAAAGCCAGTCTCAGAAGTACCAAAAATATGCTATTTTTCTTATTCTACATTTTTATCGACAGCCCAATCCAGGGGGTGCTAAAGCACCCCCTAGACTACGATTTGCACAGCTGATGCTCGGTTGGCTAGAGAGTCAAGAGCGCACTATTTCTCCCTATTGCCAAAAGCAATAAAGCACTACTTTTATTAGTGTTCGATCCCGATGTATTTTTTGTTCTTTCATTTTTTCCTAATAAGCTTCTCATGTACTGAAGCATCTTGCCTCTATATTTTAATGCTTATTATCATTATCTTTTTTTTGCTAATTTTTTTTCCTCTCCTTTTTGTCTCTTTTTTATCATTTTCTTTTCTCAAAACTTGCTTTCACCTTTTTTTTTCTTAAATTACTCGGCGTTATTAGGAAGCACCTTGTCTGGATAACTTCAGAGCTTTTCGGTGTTTCCTGGGTTAGTGGTAATACCGTGTTGTCAGAGTGTTGTTGCGAATAGTTTTGTCTATACCTGAGGCGTTATATTTACCATTGAGAAAATAATTTCATGTATGTATGTTAGAGTAGAATTAGGGTTAAGGCCTTGGGTTATTTTTTTTAGGCTTTATTACGAAATGTTTGCGCGAACGGAACGTGTGCCAAGCCTTTTCCTTTATCAGTAACAACCTTTTTCAAAATCACGACTTGTCATCTCCCAACAAAAAAAATTTTTTTTGAATTCAAATTTATTTTAAAAGTTTATTGTGAACACTAACTATAGATGTTTTCATAAAATAACTATCTTGTTTGCTAATCTTCTTACAATAATTGTCAGCTTCTCAGTTCTCACAAATATTGCTAAACTTCTTACGATAATAATGTGAGCGAGTTACCTGGCGAGCGTTGCGTGCTTAACAGCTGATCGATTAACGGTGAATTCTGATTGGTTCCGTGCGCGAAGACCTAGTACCTCGCGCACGTTGCGTGCGCAAGGTACTGGGTCTTGGCGCCCGTTCCGTGCGCCAAGTCACTTCGTTAAAAAAAACAAAAAACTGTTATATACAGTAGGTGGGTGTCGTTAAGTATGAGCCGTCGCTTTATTTTCGGCGGCTCTGCGATTCATGTATGAGCACGCATGCATTCTCTTCTTCTCTCCGATCTAAGCTATTCCCCAGATCTAGCCCTAATCCTAATGAGTGCAAGCATGAGAGGAGCGAGAGTGCATGCACGCTCATACACGAGTCGCAGAGTTTCCGAAATAAAGCTGACAGCTTATAATTATCGACACCCCAGTAGGCCTATTCAGTATTTGTAACAAAAAAATTTCTTTTGGAAAAAATTTTTTGTGTAGAAAAAATAGCCTACTGTTTTTAAAAACAATTTTGTTGTTCCTAATTCCTAAAAGTCTTGTCGCATAAACGTCCCGAGCCTAACCGTCCGCGAATAAAAGTCACAATCCATAGTCAAAAGCATGGGCATATTCTTTTGGTGTTTAAATTGTTCAATGGACACTCTGCAAATTAGAATTACTGCATTGCATAGCCTAGTACCAGTGTCATAAATACTAAGTAATCTGCTCTTAGTTACATGTTTTTTATTATTTTTATACGACAGTATTGGACCTTATCTAAGATTTATTTTCCTTGCACTGTTAAGTACCGGTAATTAAATTTATTTGTAACTCAGATTCAGTAAAATGACTTACAGGGCTGTAGGTCTCGAGACCAATTTTTTGTGGTCTCGGTCTTGGTCTTGGTCTCGGCTTTTTTGTGTCAGTCTCGGTCTTCGTCTCGAACCTTGGTGGTCTCGGTCTCGTAGCTTAAAATTGGTCTCGAGACCGGGTAATTTTTGTAAGTAAATTAAAATAGTTTCAAAAGGGGCTAATGCCGCATTTAGATTATGTAGATTAGACTACTAGATTTTGCACCTGTTTACACATGAGAAAAGAAGTCGCTTACATATAGCGGTTTTGATGACAAGAAAGAAACCAAATTCCAGCAGGCAAGCATTTTCGTTTATGGTTTTGTCTCTGAGACAAATCAATAAAAGCAATTGAACCGTTAAGAGCGCGGTGATAACATAAGAAGAAAATTCATTTATAACAGTTTTCGAATGACAAGTTCGAATTTTCTCGGGTCTATAGTAAACAGCAGAGGTGGGCACAAATAACATTATATCAAAAGCGCAACGCAACAAAGCGCAACGATCTTTTCGACCAGCAAAAGCGCAGCGCAAAATGCGCAATTTAATTTTTTTGCTGTCTGAAGCGCAGCGCAACTTCCGCAATGAACTTTTTGATTCAGTTGAAGCGCAACGCAATTCCGCAATTGCGGAACGGTATTTTCGTACCAAGTTAAAGCGCAACCTAACTTCCGCAATCGAAATTTCACAACACAATGCAAATACTGCGTTTTTTGCAATTTTAGACTGAAAAAGAGCAAATAACTCGCTAAACAAGCCCGAAATTTATCAATATTACGATGGAAATAGAGCAAAATTAAGTTCAATGTATAGAATTGCGCTTTTAACCGAAAAAAATTTTGAAAGCGCAACGCAATTAAAGCGCAACAAATTTTAAACGCTTTATTCCGCAAAGCAACTTCCGCAATGTTTCAAAATAAAAAATTAAAGCGCAACGCAACTTACGCAATTGCGGAGGTTGCGGAAGTTGCGCTTTGCGCTTCTAATTGCGCTTTGCCCACCTCTGGTAAACAGCAGTAAGACAAGTTGTTGAGTAGTTTTTGTTAAACGAAAGACAGTTTTAAGTTAAGTGACACAGAACATCTCAACATCAGTAAAAAGTTATTGAAACTAAAACATATTGAATATATTTATTCACTTTCGTTGACAATCTAAATTTCGAGGTTGAGAATTTAAAGTCTGTAAACGAAGCACTGATTGATAAGTTACAAATATTTGGAGAAAATAGTTAAGAGCTATGATAAACCCAAAGAAGAATTGAAATGAAACTCACGTTATACCATACTATAGAGGACAGATAGATAGCGGAGTCGGAGTGCACCATTTTTGAGATGGCTTGAGCTGGTTTTTTTTAAATGAGTTAAGGTTTCAAATTACTATACATATTATGACCTTCAAGTGCGATAATTTTTCGACTTGTTTTCACTGTTTACTCTCACATTTTCACGATATATTTGTGTTCGACCAAATACCGTACCTTACTCTAATTATTTATACCAACATTATTAACTTATTATCTTCTATCGTTGTTTAGCAAAATCAGAGCAAAAGAAATTATTTGAGCAGTTTTCGATTTGATCTGTAGAAGTTATAAAAACAAAAATATAAGGAATGTCAATATCGATTTTGTTTTTAAACTAAATAGCTAAATAATAATTTTTTTGAAGTTATGCTTAATTACAATATTGTAGTTTGCAGTAACGTGCGGTGAGGTTTTTGGTTGGTGAGGCACATTTTTTTCACACATTTATGTTTACAAAAAAATTATTTAAGACAATGAAAGACAAGCAAATAACTGTTTTCATAGCCATTAATCGAAGACCAAATTTTTCGATAATTAATTATTCGTTTAATTTCTGCTGTTCACTTAAACCCAAATCAATTCTTAAAGTTTCGAAATTCTATAAAGATAGCCTGCCATTTGGCTTTGAAGTCATTGAAGTGGACATTATTGAAGTTTTTGTGCTTGCTAAGCCTTCTTGGCAAATTCTTTAAGTCACAAAAACCCGGTTTCAGTCCCAGCATTACTATTCGTAAAAACTAAAAAGCAAAAATGGCGATTTCTACGGCGCAACCATTGTTTTCTTGCGTATGCGGTTCTACTGCTTTTAAATTGAGGGATTCTTTTGTCGCAGTGACTAGGCGAATTGACCACGCGCGGTTAAATAAACAAAGATTCCAGTGACGTCATTCGTTTTCAAAAATTTTATTTTGATTGTTACACTTATAGGTTTGGTTAGGCTTTGGGTTAGGGCTAGGATTAGGGTTAAGGTTAGGGTTAGTTTTTTTAGGCTTTATTTAAAAATGTCTGCGCGAATGGAACATTCGCCAAGCCTCTTTCTTCTTTTGTATTGATGTCTCGAGCAAATCTTTTAAATGGGTTTTCTTTTAGCTACAACTTCAAGTTTAGATTAAAAACTTAGTTAAGAAAAGTCTCTCAGCTTTGAGACTAAATTTTCTTCCATTTTAGTTTATTTCCTCGTATTAAATTGTCATTATCTTGCAAGAAAAATAACTTGTTCAATTTCGCAATGAACGAAAGACTACAAAAAAACTGCTTTGACTTTTTCTTACGCTATGACGTCATATTTGAGGCGCCGCAAAATCAGATTTAAAAACATAATGCGTTTGTCCGCGATTTATCTGAGAAAAAAAAGCATACTTTTAGTTCGTTTATTTAAATTTGCGTAGCTGAAGTGAGGCAAAATTGACAATGCCTCACTTCACATACCGGTTATCTAAAACGATGCTCAATGGCACGCCGTATCGATACCAATATTACACCGAATAGTTTGGGCGTTTTAATGCGAAAAACATAACACAAAAGCAATGAATACACAAAAAAAGTAAATATATGATAAAAATTAGTAAAGTTTTTGATAAATATTTTGGTTTGTGTGAAACCATTTTACTTTACTAAAAATTAGCAGCAATTTAGAATCATTAAAATTTTATTCAATGATTGCCAACCTAAAACTATACGTTTTTGTGTTTCGAACGTTAACTTAGGCCATCTTCACGGCTAGCATTTAGAAGCATAAGTTATTCATCTATACAATTTATTATTATAATATACAGTGCGAATGAGCTATCGCGACGTGTTTCAACCAGGGTGTCGAACCGAACCGTAAACCCGAATGAACCGTTTCATTTTGGTGAACCCGAACCGAACCTGAACCAGCAAAATTTTACTTCAGTGAACCTGAACCAAACCTGAACCCTCAAAATTGTGCTCAAGTGAACCTGAACCGAACCTGAACCCCTAACAAAAGTAAGAATATATTTTTCCATATCCGGATGCCGCTGGCGCTGGTACACGCACAATAAGAGCAGTGGTGATCATCAACAGGATCAGCAATTTCTCCTTTTTTTTTCTGGACGAAACGAGTAACGACAGTTAAATTTTAAGTCAATGAACCCGAACCGAACCTGAATCAGTAATATTTTACTTGAGTGAACCCGAACCAAACCTGAACCGCTAAAAAATTTTGAGCAGGAGCTAAACCTGAACCCGAACCGTTATTTGAAACGGTTCGACACCCTGGTTTCAACCTTGCTCAAGAGTCTCATCAGGCGAAAAGAATAACACATACTTAAACATGCAGTGATAAAAAGCTGCAATTAAAAATTTGCTAACCAAAATTTAGCAGAAACCTAGAATCATTAAAATTTTAAAAATGCAATGATATAAAACTGCAATTACTAAATTTGGAAATAAAAATTGCATCGATAAACACATCTGCTTTGTCTATGCAAATTTTTCATGACGTCAAATAACTTATGACATGCTCACATAAAATTCGCAGGGAGAGCATGAGCTAAATGCATGTGCGACACATTGCTTAGTGAATAAACACTTAGCTAAAAATTAGCAGCAATTTAGAATCATTAACATTTTATTCAATATTTGTCAACCTAAAATTTTTAGCTCGTGCTCTCCCTGCGAATTTTATATGAGCATGTCATAAGTTATTTAACGTCATGAAAAATTTGCATAGACAAAGCAGATGTGTTTATCGATGCAATTTTTATTTCCAAATTTAGTAATTGCAGTTTTATATCATTGCATTTTTAAAATTTTAATGATTCTAGGTTTCTGCTAAATTTTGGTCAGCAAATTTTTAATTGCAGCTTTTTATCACTGCATGTTTGAGTATGTGTTATTCTTTTCGCCTGATGAGACTCTTGAGCAAGGTTGAAACACGTCGCGATAGCTCATTCGCACTGCATATTATAATAATAAATTGTATAGATGAATAACTTATGCTTTTAAATGCTAGCCGTGAAGATGGCCTAAGGTAATGGTCGATACACGAAAACCTATAGTTTTAGGTTGGCAATCATTGAACAAAATTTTAATCATTTTACTTTAATAATATTACTTAGTTTTGTTTTCCTTTGTACAATTTTACAGGTGAGACACGGCCTCACCTGCCTCACGTTTCTGAACAGTCTAGCTAGCGTTAGTGCAACCAGTTTAATTGATCATGGGGAGAAAATGTTGGGTGACAAACTGCAATGGAAATTGTGAAGGCAAATAAAAAAAAAAGTATTTCGATTGCCCGCTGACAAAGACGAAAGAACTCGATGGCTTAGTGTGTTTCCAGAGACAATACTCCCGATACCAAAAATACTGTTGTATGCGAAAGGTATTGACCTCTGTTGTGAAAAATGCTTTTTTATATTAAACGAAAAGATGTGCGATATTATGGATTGTTTACCTGGTATGCACGCATCTATTTCAAAAGATTTAATGCTGGGATTTGATGTACAAAGTGCAATGCTGAAAATGCCATCCCTAAAAATAAAAGTGACTGTGACGCCGAAGACAGCCACTTTTACTACAGTATAGCTCCTTCACGGAAAACTTAAATAGAGGTGGTTTGCATGTTCCTAGAGACTGCCGTTTGCCAGTGGGTCATTTACAGTTATGTTGTGTTTCATGAGGTGGCCAAATATTCCTGCAGAAAGTCATGTAAAGTGCTGCAAATATCAAAAACACTTACATTTAAAGACTTTACAATATTTTTTTCAATTACTACTGCTTCCTCCATTCGCCTAAATTTACGTATTAAAGAATCTCGTCAGAAAAATTTTAAGCTTAGCAACAGCAGTCAATAAAGATCAACCACAACAATTATGAGGTAAATGTAATTTTTGATGTTTCTCTTAGAAGTCTGAAGCTACAATCAGAACCAAATTTAGTGTAGTTGTCAGCCAACAGCAAAGTTGCCATAAATTACAGTTGTTTGCGTTGGCATATTATTATACCCTATATTATGTCAATTATATTATGCATATTTAACGCTTTATGCAGCTTTACCACTTTCTCTTCATCTCAGTAACTGCGATGCAAAGCTTGCATTGTTTGTATTGCGTGATATGCTACGCTCAAATATTAATCAAAGATGCCATTATTACGGTATTAAATTCGTTTTAATAATTATTAAAGTCATAATGTTCGAGACAACCTGAAAACGCTAATATTTGTATACCGAGTAAGACAGTTTCTTTTGAAGCTAAATAGCGTGTGCAATAACGTAGTAGTATGGGTTTGGATTGCTATGCGTCATCTTAAAACAACAACAAAAGATATCATATTACGTTATCGTTGCATTCTTAACCATTGACAACATTACAACGATCCCAATACACATCATGTGATCGAAGTTTTTGTATAAGAACGCTTAAACTTTAGTTTAAGTTTTAAACTTTAGGTTAAGTTTTCTGCAAAACTGCTTAATCAATCTCATAGAATATAAATTAAGTACTTCAAAAACGATTTTAATCAATTAAGAGTGAACGATTGTGCTATTTCTTGGTATCGCCGACATACAGTAGCGTTTTGCGTGTTAAGTAAACAAAGCGATGCGCAAAAGTTGCCGCCTAATTTTCTCGCTGCTAGGTGACATGTGCTGCCGTCTTCTTTTAGAGGCCATGGACACTCTTCAAAGATAATTTCCGTCAAAATCTGCACAAAATGACGTCATCGAGATGTTTTAATGACGTAATCACTTAGACTAAAGCAATTTGTCATCTGACTCAATTTATATATTCATAAAAACGACTTATGAGCAAATTTGAGCTCCAAAAAAAATTTTTTTAATTGAAAAAAAAACAATGATGACGTCATTTTTCCGGTCTCGGTCTTGGTCTCGAACTTTGCTGGTCTCGGTCTCGAAGCCAAATTCAAGGCCGAGACCGGTCTTGGTCTCGGTCTTGGTCTCGGAAAATTTTTTTGGTCTCGGTCTCGGTCTTGGTCTCGGATGAGTCGGTCTCGACTACAGCCCTGATGACTTACCAGCTTACCGGTATCCATTATCGTGTACAGCCTTTTTTTCATATCGCCAAGTCATAGTAGTCTGGTAGTGTTTATTTACTGTTTAGCACAAAACAACACACAAAAACAGGGAGTTGAATTATGACAGGATGCTGTGAAGAGACCTCTCGATCATCGAGTCAAGCAGCCACCTATAAACTTAGTCTAATCATGCAATGCGTATGTGCAACTTTAGATTAAAGTGTAGCAATGAAATGGACAATGAGAAGTGCCAACAGAATCTGTTAAGACCACAACAGCAAACCCGCCTCCACCCTCCCAGTCAGCTTTGTTCCACCATCAATTAGAACATTTGAATAAAAAATCGCTAGGTAAAACGAAACGAACCCGAGCGAAGAGACACAAAACCCGCCACTCAGCCACCAGCATGTTCGTTGGATGCATCCTTATGCAGTATATATCAGGAATACGTTTCTATAGGTACAGTATATCCTGGTGCAGTAGGTAGCGACTGGTCCGACAATAGCTGTAGAAGATATAGGCCAGTTGTCACACCAAATTACCAATTAAAATAAAACTGTAAACATCAAGTACCGGTATACTTTGACAGCCAATGCTTCTTAATTGCATTGTTTCCTCACACTCTTCAAGTATACAGTGTTTCCTCTAGCCAGGGATATTATTTTAAGAATTAAAATATATTATAAATTTATTATATTTTAAGTATATCCCTGCTCTAACCTTTCAACTTCTGCGTGAACGCCGGAAATGTGCCCAAGTGCCCTGAAGCGTGCCTGAAGTTTTTGCGAAAATGCCATTGATCAGGCTTTGTGATGCCGCCTTTTCACAACGTCGATACTCGACAACACAGGTGATTTCAAAAAAAAGGTCATCACGCCGCAGACCCGGTATTTTCTGCCACTTGCAAGGTGATTTCAAAAAAAAAAAAGGTCATCGCACCTCGAACCTATTAGGGTACTTTCTGCTTTTGCAAAAATAGTCATCGCACAGCGCCAGACAAATAAAAAAAAAAAAAAAACGCTGGAATTCAACACCGTTTCGCGCTTCTCAAAACGAAAAACGCCGGAATTACAGGCCGTTTCGCACTTGTGAAAAATTTGTGCAAAAATGCCAGAAAACATTTCGCACTTTTTTGCGCTTTTAGGGAACACTGCAAGCAGAGGTGGAGTCGAGGACACAAGGCTCGAGGCCAAAGCCAAGGACACAAAAAAATCCGAGGCCAAGGTCAAGGTCAGCTCTTCCGAGGACAGACACTCTCGAGGTCAAGGACAGGAATGTTCGAGCCCAAGGCCAAGGACCAAGAACACAAACGCAAGTGCTCTCAAAAAAAAAAGGTCTTCAAAAAAAATTTTCAGACGATCTCCAAAAACTGGTCCAAAAATTTTTTTTCAGCCGATCTTCAAAATTTTTGCCATTCAAAAAATAGTGCTGTTTTCGAGCCGAGGACAGGACAGTTTCTGAGGACTTGAAGCTTCGAGGCCAAGGACTTGATCTTCGAGACCAAGGCCAAGGACTTCAAAATGTGTCCTCGAGGACTCCATCTCTGACTGCAAGTATCTTGAACATTTAGCCTCTAGAGCTCAACCACAATACAACATATGAGAACAAATCGAGCCGTCACGCTGCAAGGTTATCGTTAGCGCAAGTTTTATTTAAACAAAATCTAAATAAAATTGGCTTAAACATTAAAGGAATATGTCTTCATTGATCTAACAAACTTTTAACTAAATCAGTTTACTTGCAAATATGTAATTTTACTGGACTCGAAGACCATTTAGCAGCCCTAACAAATAAGTTAATAGTTTTCGTCAAAACTGTACTGTATATTGATCACAAATTCATATCAATCTTTTATTGTACGGACGTATTAATTTATACCGAAGCGAGTAACGAGTTTTAGGGGCCCATCTCTGCGTCATTACACCTGCAGGCAACGCAGCTTTTTTCAAAAAAAAAAAATGTTGCGGCAGTGGCGAGCCGTTGGCAACACAGTGCTCGATTTGAAGGGTCGGAGATTTAAACTCCAAATCGCCCGCTCCAGGGGCCACATAGCCTACTATGGTCTTCGGAAAAACACGAACATTTGTGCTTTGTGAAATTGGCATGCTGTGGTCTTCGTTACGAATAAAATTTCCGAATCTTCTTTTCGAAGACTTCCTTTTTTTCTGAACATTCGTAAATATTTCACAAAAAAATCTTCAGCCGAAAACTTTTTTGTCCAGTCGAATATTTTTTTATTCGTTTCTAACATATTTTGTTCGTACTAACATGTTTTTCTTCGGACAAAAAAGTGAAAATGACTCAAAATGTTCGTGAATTAGCCCGAATCTTTGGATAAATTTATGAATGCTGTAGACCACTCATAAAACTTTTCGAAGATTTTTTTGCTTGCAATTACACTTGTTTTCCGATTGTTGATAAGTAATGGAGGAAAAAAGCGTGCTATGCATTATTGCTTGCTTCATCATGGCTTTGTTGTATGAATTTATAAATGAGGAGAGAGATTTTGGTATGAAGAAGACCCAATAATTTATTAGAGGGCGAAACTAATCATGAGTTTGCAGAATTAACCACTTTGTATGGTCCACCTCCCGTATTTAATATCTCTTTATTATAAGAGTCACCGTTCTTATTGCTAATGAATTCCAAATCGAACCAATTCAGTTTAATTTTTTCTACTAAACATGAAATTTTATCTGTACATCAATGGAATCTGCATTCCACTTCCATTTTTGATCCTCCATGCCTTTCGCCTTGCAGGCGGACAGTGAAAATGGTAGATAAAATCATAATTCTAACTAACTAAAGGTGGATTTCACAGTATCCGTTTTTGTACCTTTTTCATTTCCACGAAAAGTTAGTTCTTTTTTCGTCTACATTTTTATCAGAAGTGGAGTCGAGGACACAAGGCTCGAGGCCAAGGCCAAGGACACAAAAAAATCCGAGGCCAAGGCCAAGGACAGCCCTTCCGAGGACAGACCCTCTCGAGGCCAAGGACAGAAGTGCTCGAGGCCAAGGACCAAGAACACAGCCGCAAGTGTTCTCCAAAAAAAAAAAAAAAAAAAATGGTCTTCAAAAAAAGTTTTTCAGACAATCTCCAATTTATAGGCGTAGCCAGAATATTTGATTGGGGAAGCCTAAACTACAAATCACATGCAATGACGTCATCAAAAAATTGCCTGTTGGCACTTAAGGTGCGTTTAGACTGGACGCGAAGCAACGCGAAGCGAAGGTTGGCGACCTTCGCGAGTGGTCGATTACGTCACTCGCGAAGGTTGCCAACCTTCGCGAGTCTTCGCGAGTGGTTGCTAATCTTCGCGACTGGTCGCTTCATAGGCTAATTTTAACAACTTACTTTTAAAATGTATTCAATGAGCAGAAAGCTTTGTGTACTTTATTATTGAAGCGCTATTATAGTAATCACAGGTTCTGTTTCGTCATAGCGCGTTGGAATTACCGGTAAAACGAAGATTGAGTTTATATTGTGTTATCACGCAATAACCGTGAAGAAGAGTCTAGAGTAATAGCTCAGGTAACAAAACAATCTTGAGAAAAAAATTTGTAAGGTTTAAGTGAAAAACGAAGTACAGTAGATCGAATTTGGAAATGAAAAGACAAGTCATTTCTTCAAAAACGTAGTAGTACTTGGCCTATTTACTAGCTATCAATGATTTGTTTAGATCCTTCCACTGAAAACTTGCCCTAATCTGTTTTGACGATGACAGTTCTGGGTTTTAATGCAGAAACGCAAAAAGCTGAAAGCAGATGTCAAAAGTTCTCTTTAGGTGTTTACTCAGTTAACAAATCCTTAAACGCTTTCACCATCCATGTCTCATTATGGTAGTGGTAGATCTACCGGTATCTTGTAGAGTGTAAACCAATAGGCTAGTCTACAGGTTCATTTAAATCATTAACTATGTTGTTTTTTTGATGTGATTTTTCTTTTTCAGGCAAGCATGTTATGATACCTGTAGTAAGCTTAAACAGTTGTTTGTATGTGTTATTTAGTGCTGTTTATGAAGACTCCCAATGTTAACTCTATGAGTGAAACTGAAAGCTGGATTTGTCATCAGTTATGTTGTGGATTTTTTGCTTATTGTGCAATGGATTGCTGTGTTGATTTGCTGGAGAAAGCAAAAAAACATAGCAGTTTTTGCATGATTTGACACTATCATCGAAGGACAAGAATTTAGCACAGTGATACCTGATACCAGCAGTTGCTTTGAGGAAAAGTCAGCCTCTAAAACTAAGTTTGGTGTTTTATTCGCTAGCGGAGCGCTTATCGATGTTTAGTGCGAAGTTAAATGCTATCGAGAGCATTTTATTAGTTTGCATTTTCTTGCGGTACCAGTAGGCTACGTTGCGACGGTTGCGTTTACCTCAAAGGGCTTCGCTTTAAACCACCGTTTGTAAGATACAGACAAATTTATAGCAGTAAGGTCAAGCCCCCTCTAAGCATGTTTTTGGTTATGCCCCTGATAAGAAAAAAACATTTAGATTTTTTCATTTGAAAATTGTCACTCAAGCATCTGAACAAAAGTGTTGTTAGTTCTCACATTTTTATGTAACTGACGCTTTCTTCCCCAGTCCAATTATTTTTATTATACATGCTGTATCAAGTTTTTTGTTTAGTTTAGAGAATGGAACAATAGTAATGAACTTGCTTGGCGGGTACTTCTCTACCAATAATAGTAACCTCAGCAAAAAAACAGAACTCACTTTCTACAGGTTAGATATATATTGGCTTTCTACTTCATCTAAATACACTGACTGCAATTGCAGTGATTGAACTTCAGACTTAAAATTGTTTACTTCGTCACTTTATTCACCATGTAAAGCAGTAAAAATTTTAAGAGACAGTAAAAATGTTTTGAAATTCACAAATAACTAAATTCGGATATTACACAAAGAAACAGTAAATGAATATTTAACACACTTGACATTTCTATCAGAGGTGGAGTCGAGGACACAAGGCTCGAGGCCAAGGCCAAGGACACAAAAAAAATCCGAGGCCAAGGCCAAGGCCAAGGACAGCCTTTCCGAGGACAGACACTCTCGAGGCCAAGGACAGGAATGCTCGAGGCCAAGGCCAAGGACCAAGGACACAGAGCGCAAGTGCTCTCCAAAAAAAAAAAAAAAAAAAAAAAAAAGGTCTTCACAAAAATTTTTCAAGCGATCTCCACTAAAAAACGTTTTCCAAAAAATTTTTCAAGCGCTCCACAAAATTTTAACATTCCAAAAAATCGTGCTGTCCTCGAGGCCAAGGCCAAGGACTTGACCTTCGAGGCCAAGGCCAAGGACTTCAAAATGTGTCCTCGAGGCCAAGGACGTCCTCGAGGACTCCACCTCTGATTTCTATTTTCATCAATTAGGACTGGAGTGAAAAATCACTACCAGACTACAATATTCATAATTATAAAACTTGGGGTAGTCCAAAACCATTGCTTCCAGTTCAACTTGATCACGGTCACAAACCTTCAGAAACAAGAAGACTTTTAAGAGGACATTCAGAAGAAAAAATTCCATGTTTGTAGCTATTCAAAGAAGTGACTACTAATTAGGCCAATCCAAAAGTTCATAGGAATTTTTCGATTTTTGGTATCTATCTAGCTCTTGTATGTAGCAGTGTAGCTTGAAACCAATTCTAAATACAGTTCTTTTCACCAAGTTGGCTTGGTCAAAAAGGCAGTGAAAAAACTTTTGCGAGTTTTCCAGTACCGGTATTCAAGGAATTGTTCAATTGTGGTTACTTTTAAAACAACAAGCTAACAAACAATGGGTAAAAACACTATCAACACAATCGAAACTAGCCTGTTGGTGGGTTATTTTATATTCTGAAAAAAAACATCATGTTAGTTTAAGTTTACTTTAACCAGGATTTTGCAAAGGGAGAGGGCTTAAACTAATATAGTTGAAAAGTGCAAATACGTAGCACGTAGCTTTGGAGACGTTTTGAGAAAACCAGTGTAACTCAAACGTATCACAGGCGGGGGGGGGGGGGGGGGGGTCTAGGTGCGGCGCCCCTAGCGGCTGGAGACTTTGGGGGTCTGGGGGCGAAGCCCCCAGCTGTTGGGCGATTTTTTGTAATTTTTTGGAAAAAAAAGCTATTTTAATGCCATTGAATCACATTTCGCACATGTTTAGAACCATTTGAAAGCACTAGATTTTTGACATTTGAAAGCCAATTAAAAAAATTAAATTGTTTAGTCCTCTTTCTAGTAGCAATTTAAGTTCAAAGCACGCTTAACATCTTGCATTTTGGTGTTAAAGTTTAATTGTACGTGATTTGGTCCAGGTAGGTGAAGTAAGGTGCATTGTCTCGTGCAACATTTTAGCGGTAAATGAAAACCACTCGAAGATTTTCCTTAGAGATTTTTGTTTTGTCATGAAAATAACCAGTTATAGAAGTGCATGTTAGGCCAGGGGACCCAGGTCCCCTCAATTGAAGTTCAATAATTTGTTAAATCAGCATTTTCCATGGCTATTTTTTTTGAAAGTATTTTGTGCGTAAAAACTGGCGAGGTGGAGGTGAATTAATGAATTGTTTTTGAAAAATCGAGCAATAGATGGTTACCCTTACTAACCATGTTATTGCCGGGCCGGATTTACATCGCGCTGGGCCCCTGGCACTTTGGAGATTTTCGCAACATCTTTCTGCCAAATGTAGGTGAAGACCATAAAAAGTCTTCAGATGTGAGCGCAAGGCCCTTAGCTGGTACTGCGCCATATTGTGGTAAATCCTGCCTTGGTTAATGCATTACGTTCATAAAAAGGCTAGATGTGATCCTGAGATAGCAACTTTTAGGACGAAAACTATCCATTTCTTCCAGGTTTACGTTTAAATTGGCTGGCAAAAATTGATTTGAGGGTCTCGGGGCCCCTGGTCTTCAATATTGTTGTTCGCTACTGGTGTAAGCAAAAAATTCTAAAAAGAAACCGAAACTGAAGAAACAATAGACTTTTTTGTCACATTTTTGTCATTGGTGAAATTGTAATTGGGGAGAGAGGCCCGCTTGGCAAAGCCTATGCTTTAATTGCGGAAAACAAAAAAGGTATTTGCAAATTTTCCGCGAGGTTTCTGGCGTTTTCCAACAAAATTTCAAAAAGTTCAAAAAATAGTGCTGTCCTCGAGCCGAGGACAGGGCAATTTTCGAGGACCTAGGGCGTTGAGGCCAAGGCCAAGGACTTCAAAATGTGTCCTCGAGGACGTCGTCGAGGCCAAGGACGTCATCGAGGACTCCACCTCTGATTTTTATATGTCTAATATCCGCATACTGGACTAAAGTTTGCCGAAAATATTTTTTGTGAAGAAGTATAGCTCTGTTTTGAAACATCACTTTTTAAACAAAATTTTTATCAATATCAAACAGTCTGCATCGTACAGGAATGGACTTGTAAAAATGCGGAATAAAAAGCGCATACTTTTTCGCGCAGAAGCAAAAACATAAAAAAACGGACAAAAAACAAATGTTTAAATCCGCCTTTTAAGCTCACAAGATTCACTTCTTGTTAAGTTAAATCTGTGACTCATTTTTGATTTAATTTTCATAAACAATTTGACAAAAAATTTGAAACAGCCAAGTTTGAGTTTAACGTATTAACCAAAATGTAACACGCACAAAAAGCGAAAAAAGTAATAATTATTTGTTGTTTACTGTCAATAAAAATCAATTATTTAGTAATTGTTACATATTAGTGACGTTTTTTTATTCGTGTTTGAACGCATAAGTACAGTAAATTGCTTCTACGAAAACGATGATTTTTTGTTCAGAATTCATTCAAGAACTTTTCACGAAGACTTTTAAAGCTACAACTTTGTTTTGGACACTAAATAATGAATATCCGAATAGGAAGATTTTTTAGTTGTTACATTTTTTCAACAAAATGTCGATCACGAAGAAAATAAAGCTATTTAGGAAGAAAAATTATTTCAAACTTTCAAAAAATGTTCGTTGAAATCCATTCCGAATAAAAATTTGAAACTCGAATAACTACCGAAACACGAAATTGGTGTTTTTCCAAAGACCATAATAAGTGGCCCCAGGGGCGAGCATGTTACCTCTTGTCCCTGGGGCCACTTACTATGGCCGTTTGTTATTTTTTGCTTATTTTTATCGCAAATTTACTCTATTTTTTATTTTTGTTACATTGCAATAAATTTGTGAAAATTAAATAGAAATCTGTTATTTCAGATTTGAGTTTTTGGATTGAAACAAACATTTAATCAATGTAAATATACAAACTGCCAATCAACGAAAACAAAACCTAAAAAATCACAAACAAAAACTTGCATGTCACATTTTTGTTTGATGCGTTTTCAAAATGCTTGATGCATTTTCAGTATTACATTGAAAATCTCACTCACGAGCGGCCACTGAAACTGATATAATCAATTAGCATGCCCTGACGAAGTTATCTGTTATAGCTAGTTTTAGTAAGTGTACCAAAAGCGATGTCAAAACCTTAGCATTTAGCATGTCTATTTGCCAGTAGTGGCAAAACAGTATTTTTCCTCCGCTGGTTTTGAATCAGAGTTAGGGTTTGGGTTAGGGCTATTGCGGCACTGGAGGCAAAATAGCGTCTAAGTGAAAATATGCTAGCTCATTAACAAACATTGAACACCCTTGTAAAATCCTCACTTTTCACCACTTGACTCATGATGATTGCTGACTGACACTAAATTGAGATTCGATTTTTCCATGGTATTTATAGTATTCCGAGACCGTGTTATGAAGAAATCGAATGTATGCGTGTTAGCGTTTAAACATTCACCCAAAAATCATTACTTTTAAAAGTTTTCATTGTAACAAAAACAACCTTAACTTATTTTATAACAAAATTTTATTGAGTTTTTTTATGAGCACCGTAGAGATTACTACATTATCATGCTTTTGTTCTAGTAATCCTGGAGCACCAGCATAACTTCAAAAAGCCTTATGCAAAAGTTAAAAAAGCAGTGAGATCTAACAAAAATAAATTTTACTCAGGCTTCGTATCTCAAGACTTTGCTAGATGATGCCAAAGAGCTACATATAGTCCATAGCTAAAAGCGAAGTATAATCAATTTCTAACATCACTGCAAAAAAACTTAATAAAAACAATAGCAGGTGACCGAAGGTCTTCCAAGGGATATGAAGGTAGCTGACCAACGTCTTCCAAGTGATTGTCTAGCAACATCTTCATATTTTCTTTAGAACAAAAACCGTATTCACAAGTTTTTAAATTTTGTTGATGCAAAGCTACTCCTGAATTTTTACTGAAAACAAAACAACAAAAGTTTGATATTTGTCATAAGAATTTTGAGTAAAAAAATTAACCTCTTATATATCTATTCTACACGGGCTATTGGACCATCTTTATTAGTTGGCCGGAAACTGACAGTTTTGTTCTTTTTTCCTCACGGTTTATTTCTTCTAGAATATGCCGATTTGTCCAATCAGCGTGATTTTTTCTTCACGGTTCGCTCGTTCTACGAATATGTTCAATCAAATCAGTCGAATACGCGTGACGGTAAAAAAAATCTCAGCTACAACAACAAAATTTTATTCTTCAATGCTCTTCTCTTTTTCTCCGCGTGTCTGTTTCTAGTCTACTAAATAAAGAGTCTATGATTGGAACAACACATTTTACTTGGGGAAGCAAAAATGCCCCCCAATCTACGGTAACTCTCAAACCGGAACTCGTGGGGACATCAGCCGAGGCATGCGGGTTGGTGTTCACCGAAACATTTTATAAAAATTGGTTTTGAGTTAATGACGTCATTGAAGTGAGGTCACGACCATAGTTGGTAAAATGACGTCAATTTTTGATGACGTCATTTTAAATGACGTTTTGACGGTTCCGTTCTTATGTTTTGAATGAAGTCATAGGCGGTTAAAAATTTGCTCATAGGCGTTTTGAAATGAATGATAAAATGTCTAATTCAAAGCGGTTACTCTACAAAAACGTCTTATGACGCCAATTAAATAAAATATGGGCCAAAAAATGTTCAGATTTCGGAGAGTGACCTTGGAAAATCTCAAAATTGGGTAACTTTTTCTTATTTTTGGTAACTTTTAATTTTCAGGAATTATTTTTCAATGAATTTAGCTCCAATTCAAGTTGTTTTGAAGTAATCTTGAACTAAAAATCTTTCTTCCGAAGGAATTTATACAAAAAAAAACAAGAAGGAAGCATTTGACTGACAAAGTTTTTAAGAATTTGATTACTTTTTCACTACTAGAAATGCCAAGAGCGATCTAAAAATTTTGTTTCAAAACTGGGTGCAAAACGATCTAAAAATTTTCCCTCTTTGTCTTTAAATCCCTAGCTGAAAAAGCATAGAATATCTGATATTAAAAGAGGACTGAAGGCAAATTATATGGGCGTAACTAAAGTTAGAAAATTGTATTAGATTATATTCACGTTGACTCCATTCTTCTTGACCCAGCCGTTCCAGAGATATTCTAATTCAAACACGACGTAGAGGTCTACCTAATTATAATTTCTCGGCAACCTTGCCGTTTCAATGCAGTAGCCTGTCTCATAGACGCCTATATTGACCTATTTTGTAGGTCAAAAGTCCTCTGTGGCATAGCCTAATTGCGGCGTTACCTTAGGATAGAATTAAGGTGGCGTCGCCGATGTTATCAACGCAAGAGTTACCAATAAAAATTATGATAAGAGAGGCCCCTTAGTCATGTTTGAAATCAAATATCTCTGGAACGGCTGGTCAAAATAAATTCTAAAATGAACAGATATTGTTGTGAGACCTACTAAGTATTAGATAAGTGTTGCATGTTTTTTGTACTTAAGTTGGGTTTATGCCAATGAGGTTTTAAATATTTCAGTGGTCTCCTAGCTGATGATTGTTGGACTTGGTTGGTTCAAAACGAGTAAAAATTTTCGCGTTAAGTTTTAACTAAAGGACCGAAAATAGTAAAAATACACAGTTATAAACTAACATTAGACCTACTTGTAATACGCTGTACGCATTTAAAAAATTACTTTCTTCTACATTTTCTTACTTCCACATTTTATGAAATTCGGAAACCATTGCATCAGCTATGAGAAAATATTTAACTTATTAGCATGAAAATTTATAATCCAGCAAAAATAGCTTCTATAAGTCTAATGCACCGTCTAATAAAAAAGCGTGTTTGACTGTTTGTTTAAAGGCTAGACAACGCCAATTTTGACACGAAATAAATGTTTTCAATTAATGAATAATCGAAAAGAGAGATTTATTGTGCTCAACACTAAAAACAACTTCTTGATCCACTAACTAGACGGGAAATTAAACTTCTATGTCTACCTAAGTCTTCCGTAAATGGTAGCAAACTAATTTGCTAGTTTTGTAAACATGAAAACTTGGACTTAAAACAATTGTTGTCTGTAAGCTTGATCTACTTTGAAAAAACTTTTCGAAAACTAACAAAAAAACTCTTGGTTTATTAAGATTACTTAGAAGAACTATACTGACTCGGCATACTACTTAGTATTTTGTTTCAACTTTCAAGACACGATTCAATTTTTTATGCTCGTCCTTGGTCCAAAAAAAAAGAGAAGCCGGAAAAAAAAAGAGAAAAAGAAGAAAGAAAAAAACAGTTTGCTGCATAAAAGATATAAATGCGCTATGCAAAAAATAGAATGTGAATAATAAATTGATCGGTGAACAAAAACCATCTTCGCAACATTGTGTGCAGCATGATCGCAAAAAAATTGACATTGCAGAAAATATCGAATTCTGTTTAAAAATTTATAGAAAGCACTTTGCTAATCGCTAACTCGCTATTCGCAAAAGTTTTCCAGCAAAGCGATAAAAAATAGAAAAAGTTTCAGGATTCTCGATGGCAAAGGAAAAAAGGCTCTTCGCCGACCAATCGTAGAAAAAGTTGCGGTCGCCAGAGCGAAAAATTTGCTTGCGAATCACGATATGTGTGTAGTAGTTCGGTTAGTTCGTGTATAATCTTTAGGCCCTGTAAAAACAATGTCATTTTGCAGGAATAAGTTCAACTGCCTTCAGACCATCAGAAATTATAATACACTCAGATCAATCAAAAATTTCCAACTTAGAGAGAATAAAACGAGAATGAGAAATATTCATCCGCGCTTTTTTCATTTGCTTTTTTAGGGGTTAAGATTAGGGTTTAGGTTAGGGTTTGGGTTAGGGTTCGATTTGGGAATAGTTTTAGACTAAGCATTTGAGTTTGTGTTATATTTGAGTCAGAATTAATAAAAAACTAGATAAAAATTTCCGGTGAAATAAAGCCTTCCTAAAGTTTTGCGCTTACGATGAGTGTGATTGCATGATCCCAGTTTGGATTCGATTAGCCCCTGGTCACGAAGTTGCATCTAGAAATAAGGGGCCTTTAGACTCCCATAACTCGTTGCTTGGTGGCTTGGAAATTTGTTTGAAAAGAGGTCAAAAATTATCTGAAAAACTTAGATTATGGTCAACTCCTAAACTAGTGTCGACTCGCCTCAAACCAAATATCGTCGCCGTCGCTTTTTTTGTAGTGAAGAGAGTATAGGAGAAGGATAAAAATGCATAAATCTATGAATCAATGCAATACCAAACGAAAACGAAAACCAAACATTTTAACTAAAATTTCATGTAATGTTTCAAGTTGACGTTCTGGACTGATCAAAATTCAAATAAAGCTCCAGAATGATATTATACTGTATTAAGTTATCACAGATTTTTGCAATTTCTGGAAAACTACAAGCTAACCTTGAATTCACGTCATGTCACAGTGAACGACCGATAACGAAGTAAAAAAAAAAAATATTAATTGCTAACAAGTCTAGATGTCTCATCATTTGCTGCACTATCGTAGTCTTATTTCTTCAAACAAGTTTTGTAGGTCAACGCGCTTCCTACACTAATCAGAATCAAGTCTCTTATCTTTGTTTTGGTTACAAGTGGCCAAGCTTGAGCATCGTTGACAAGTTGATAAGATCGGGAAAAAATGACGTATGCATTTTAACGACTGCAAAGTAAACCCCAATTTGCAACTATAAACGCCAAGTAGAGGAAACATTTGGCTTAATGAAAATGTTTTTTCAAGTCGTTTGACATCTGATTATCGTGACATAAAACTACAACTATTTAAGTTACCCAATGTCCCAAGTTTTCTGTGGTTAATCTCTGCTTTTAAAAGGGGATTCACGTGGAAAAAGTTTTTCTCGATTATTTCTCAAAAAATTTTGATAGATCTGAAGACTAGTTTCACTAAATTTGAACTTTCTCCGACCTTCCGTTTCCAAAATATGACAAGTTAAATTTCCCCTCAAAAAGGCTTTTTCCTCTTACAAATTTTACCAGGTTTGCCAAGTGCAAACAAAATTTCAATAAGTAACTGCATGTTTGTAACTCTCAATAAGCGTTTTTGGCCATGTTGTTGTCAAAACCAAGTAAAGGGTCAGAATTGTAAATTAGCTGCTTTTCAAATAAAGTCAGCTTTTCAAAAGTTAATCTTCTGTCACAATACTGAAAAAATGGCGACATTGGAAGTAAAAGGAAAAATATTACTTTTGAACTGCAATATCTTGAAAATGGCAAGACGTAGAAGGTTCAAATTCGGTGAGAATGCATTTTAGGCTTATCCAAACTTTTTGGTCAACCGTGAAAACTAAACTTGAATGTCCTTTTAGGTAAAATTTACAGCTTTTTCAAAGTCACCAAGTAAAGGTAATGTTCGTAATAAAGCAAGTGCATTATCTAAGGACGCAACGAGACTGGAGTCCAAGACTCCAAGGTGAAGGACAAGAACGAGCCTTGACCAGCATTAATGTTAAACCCAGATCACGCAATATGGTCTTTTTCAAAAGCACCACTTTTAAGATCAGGTCCACCCTGGCATTCGGCGTAAAATCGGGAGGGCACGAGAGAACCCTTGGTTTAATTTAAACAACTGGCAGCTTGTATACTGACAAGGCGTGTATGCTGTGCGTATCGAATTACTGTTTAAAGGTGAATTTACACAGTATCCGTTTTTCGTACGTTTTCGTCCGTTTTTTTACGTTTTTGCTTCTCTTTGACAAAGTATGCGCTTTTTCATCCGCATTTTTATGTGTCCATATCCGCACTAACAAGACAGTCACATACTGGACAAAAGTTTTCTGAAAAAATTTTTTTGTAAAGGAGTACAGTTCTATTTCGAAATATCGCTCTTATCGTTCATACACAAAATTTTTGAACAAAATTTTTATCTATATATAACAGTCTACTTAGTGCGTATATGGACTTACAAAAATGCGGATGAAAAAGCGCATACTTTTTCAAGGAGAAGTAAAAACGTAAAAAAACGGACGAAAACGTACGAAAAACGGATACTGTGTAAATTCACCTTAAAATAAATTGAAAATACGCTCGTAGCTTACAGTTTTACGCCCAGTGAAGACCGGGCATAACTTTTTTGGCCGCACAATCGCAATTGCAGAGAGAAAAAGATAAAATTTACGATATTTAAATAGTTCATTAGTATTTACAAAGACAAGGCCTACTTCACTTATGAGTATGACTTGCAAACACAGATCCAGCAAAATGCGGGATATTTTTCGCAATCTCAAATATTGTTGACAGTTTTGAATTCCATAGTTTTAAACAATTTGAGGAAGTTATTCGAAAGCAAACGCACTATTGTTTAAGAAAAAGCTTTGGAACTACAAAAAAAATTTTTTTGTAAACCCGGATTTATTAATTTGTAGGAGTATATTGTGGGAGTATTTAGACTACCTAGCAAGTTTGTTTTGACTTGATAAATTTAGGGAGTTTTTAAAAGTGCAATAAAAATTTGACTGTTTTTGTAAAAGTTTATATTTCCATCATAGTGCATTTCTTCGACTTTCGATACCATACTTCGAATTTGAAATATTTGAAAAATGCTAGAAAACCTGTGTCATAATATCTACGTGCAGTGGATGAAAAGTTTCAAGAAACTCTGTTTTGGAATGTTACGCAAAAACTGGAAGATTTATTGTTGAAAATCGACTTTTTCTTCGTTTGAAATGAGCCGTTTGCTCAAAATTTGGACTTCTTCGCTTTTATACCTAGTAATCGCGCTTTTTGCAAGTCAGTTTGTCGACATTTGTGCAGGATTGGAAAAAGCCTCATCCAATTTTGATAATTTTGTTGGAAACATTTTTGAGCTGGACAGTAAAATTAAAACGTTTTCTAATTTGAGGAATATGAATTTGAACTCGTATTCGAAGTCGAAAAGAAATCTTTTATCAGAAGGTATGTACTTTGTTCTATTAGAAACAAAATTACATGCAATTGTAAAATATTTTGGAAGGGGTAGTGCACTAGCATAGATTTAAGATCTACTGTAGTAATTTAGACGCAAAAAGTTTGAAGTTCCAGCATTGCGATATGGAAGTTTATGTAAGCTTCTACTTGTAACAGAGTTGTAAACGGGCCGACAAGTACAGGCCCGAACCCGGCTTGATCCCGAAAACATAAGGCTGAACCCGAAAAGTGATTTGAAGCCAAAATTAGGTCCGAAAAAGCCTAGCAATTGCTCATAAACGGTTAAAATAAATTTACTACTTACTGATAAGTTATGACGTAATAGTAATTTGTGTAATAATAATCGTATTGAAACCGGCCAGGTGGTCGAGCGGTAACGCGTTCGTCTCTGGAGCGGGAGGTCAGAGGTTCAAATCTCGGGCCGGTCAAATCGGACACAGTGCTGCCAACGGCTCGCCACCGCTGCCACATTTCTTTGAAAGGAGCTGTGTTGCCCGGACGCAATGACGCGGAGATGGGCCACGCAAACTCGTTACACGCTTCGGCGTACTACAGCGAGCATAATGAAAGATTTGATAATCGTACTGATGCTCAAACGAATACGTCATTCAGTTTCAAAGTTATTTTAATTACACGCTTTTGTAGCATCTACAAGGCGAAAACACTAGGAAAATACGTATATCAAGTCCGAATTCAGCCCGACATTTTGTCGATCTTAAGCCCGAACCCAACCCGAAAAGTCCGGCCCGACGTACAACTCTGACCTACAGTATATAGCGACTGCTGGCATTCTGGAATTGAGAGTGAAACCAATTCAGTAATTTGTAGCCTTTCCCGTAGCAATTTTTTTTCCATACTTAGAGGTTACCATGTATGAACTCCGTCCGCAAAAAATTCAAAGTGCTTTTTTTTCCACAGCAGAGATTTTACGGTTTCTTGTTCTTGTTTTCTATTGATACTTTTTATAGCTATTACGTCATCTCATGATACTTAGAAGTATTTCTCAGACGACGTCTAAATGCTTTTGAATACAACCAACCAATCACACAGCAAACAGGGCAAAGGAACAAAAGGTGCTCCATGGGAAACCTATTTAAATCGCATTTTCATACGTAGTGATTTACGAGCATTTAACTTCATTCACCTGATTGATACTATAATGTGCAAGGTCAAATCGCGAGTTTCTTAGTGGTCAAACATTGATCAATTGAGATCCAAGGTTAGCACGGTAGCAAAATAATTTTTCCACTAAAATGCGAAAAAGCGAGTCAGTTATTGACGTATTCTACATTCCTCCGCATGGTGTGTGGCAGTTAGCTACTCTTGTTTTGTAACGTACGTGTCAAAAGGACGCGTCCCAATGCTGTCGACCGGCTTGTTTGAACAACCCATCGAGCTACTGTCAGGTTTGACTTATTAATGTATGTCTCCATTTGCACTTTCACTAGTGGCTACGTTGGAGCTGACGCTAATTTCAACAAGGAACTGCAAAAAAATCTAAAAATTTTGTTAAAAATTTCTAAACTCGAGTCAACTTTGATTAAATGGACAAAACTCGCGTAATTTTGGTACTGAAATCAGATAGGAAAACGACTTATTTTCTGTTTAAGTTATAATTTAGATCTTAAATTGTTCACAGAAGTGGTGTTGTGGTCGTGGATGGATTGCATCATAAGTTAGTTCAAATTGTTTAAGCTGAAATAACCCAGCTTCGATGTGCAGCAATTGAAAAACTACTTCTGATTTTCAGTTACATTGCTCGTAGTGTACAAACTTTAGTTTTTGACTTTTTTTCGGTTGAAGTTATGTAATAGTCTAATATGTTAATCGATGATTTTTTTGCAGATAGTTTTCTTAATGGATTTGAAGATTCTCAGCTTGTCGTACCAATTCGCTTGCATCATGTGACCGGAACTTCAGTTTCCCATGGTCGACACTTCCGAAAGCGCGTAAAAATTAAAGAATATTCGAAAAAGTATAGAAAGAGAGGCTTGCGCAAAACAGCAATGGATAGTATTTATTATAAATCTCCAAACTCGAAAAATCGAACGTTACCAAATGACGTCACAAAAGGAACTATCACTTTTGACGACGTTACTTTGAGGCAATACCACGAAAAAAATTTGCGAGATCTAGAAAATCAAATCCAAGATGATGTCTTGGAACACAGTGTTGCCAATTATTCTGTTTTTGCTTTTGGAGAAAAACTCACATTCCATTTGACTCCGTTTCAAGACTTTTTAGCTCCGAATTATGGACTCCGTATTTTGGGCGATACAAAAGAAAAAGAAAAAATTTATAGCGGCTCGCCAAAGCATTGTTTTTATTCCGGATTTTTAAACGAAAATCAAGAACACAAAGCAATATTTTCCGTTTGCAATGGTTTGGTAAGTAAACTGCTCCAATACGTAAAACTGATGTTACTGTAATAAAACAGTCCTCATAGCCGGTAAAAATATATTTATTAGATATTAATTTTTCAACTGTAAAACAACAACGAGAAAATACCGTTGATTTTCAATTTTTTGTTTGAGGAATTTAGCAATTCCTAGAAGGTGTCATACTATTTTGGAGGTACAGTATGCTTTCCATGTGTACAACTTTTAGAATAGCCAATTTTGGTAAAAATGTGTGATTCTTGTTTAAAAGTATTTCAACGTTTTATAAGATCGAAATACGCATCATATTTTGCTATTTTATAATCGAATGTTTGAAATTATTTGTCTGACCAACTGCCCAATCCTAAGTTTAAAAAAAACTGTCCATTATGTGTTCCTTAAGATGACGGTTTTCGAGATAGGGTGAACTGATGCTGGCTTCTATTACCGCTATTATGACGTTGAACTTTATATCCGCGGGTGGTTTTGACTCATTCCCGAAGCGGATCATTAGCGATAAAAACACTTTATCGCTCCAGTTTTTTCTTTCTTTTTTTTGTGACGTTATCAAAATAAACAAGAAAAAGCTTTTTGCTATTTTTAAATGTATTTTTGTAATTTAATTTCAACAAGTTTTACTTGTTAGTAGATAATATGTTTTGATAAAAAGTTGTACAAAAAGGAAACGAGTTTTTATTCTACCCTACTCGATATAGAAAAGTGCTCATTGTTTCATATTTATCCTCTACTGCCAAGATTTCCTAGAAACAAAAGTGGTTGCAGATTCACCTTCCTTCCATTCCATTGAATATCTATCCGTCAAATTGCTTTTCTTTTTAGTTCGGTGCGTTTCGAACGCACACGAGCGACTATTTGATCCATCCAGTTCCACAGGATACTGATGAGTCTGAAGAGGGAACGAAACCTCACAGGATCTTCAGGAGGAGCACTCGCACCGCTGGTTCTCATGGAAAACTCATGTGTGGTTACCTTGGTAAGTCAGCTTTGTCGCATTTGTAATTGCATACAAAACAAATCCAGTTTCAGCTACATTTTCTTAAAGAATTACGCTTCTTTTTAATCTTCCCAATCAGATTAGCCAAGACCGCGTGGCACTCGTTGGACTCCAGCTAAATTTATTTTTCATCTTAGAAAAACAACCATTCAAGACGTTTGCATTACCTGACCTTTCTTAAGTCTTCACGTACTGTAGATGGAGATTGACAAAACTTAGCTAAACCCACTAGCGAGAGGTATCAAGGTTTAGGATGGATAGATTCTTGTCAAATTCTGGTCAAAGTGTTCGCTCTAACTTTATCGCTAATCGGCGACAACCCAAATTTTCTTCAAGCAGTTGTGCCCAAAGCTGAAAAAGACATCTATGTGCCGTAATTTTACAACAATCTGGTGTTAAAATATACTACTTGAAGTCGTATTTCCACAAATTTGTCGAATTTTCTAAAGCTATGTTTTCCATATTGTTAAACTTTGTTTGCCCTTGTTCCAACAAATCGCTGATGCGCTAACAAAAATTGACTTACTGTAAACAAAAATATGAGTACAGCAAGTTTTCCCAGCAAACGTGATTATCAAGGTTTCCATCGAAATGAAATCTAGGAATGCGTTAATTTTTCCTTAAAACGTCGAATTTGTCTATGTTTTCAAATATATCAGCAAGTTAGCATCTTCAAAATGCGATTTAACAATTTTGGTTATAAATAGTTATTTATTAAGGTCACGAAGGTGACGACAAAGCTAGATCAAACGACTTTGTCAGTTTTACAACCGCATTAATCTTCTATATGTCAACTTCAACCAGCAAATTCTGCCGGGTGCAGGTTGATAAAATGAGCCCATAAAACGGTTCATCAAATTGACGTTACTTAAAAGTTTTTTAATACACGAGCGTGGACTGTGAGGTATAACGCGAAATTTACAATCGTTTTTTAACTCGCATTGTCGAAGTACCTATACCAGGATAGGCAAAGCCAGGGGGGGCCCGGCCCCCCCCCCAATCACAATGCCAGCAATGATAAATTTGTGACCAAGAAGGCTATTCTTTCATCAGTTTCTTTTGTTATCCTTGTACCTTGACTTCAGCCAATGAAGACCTTTTTTTTTGGTCTTCACCTTAATTTCGGTACAAATACAGCTCTTCAGTCCGTGAAGACCTTTTTTGTTTTTGATTTGATCTTCGCTATGTAAGTTTTGGTTTGCCCCCCCCTAATCCTAAATTGGTCTCCAACTAAATTTCGCCCCCTCCCCCCAATCAAAAATCCTAAATCGGACTGTGAAGACTTTTTTCCTTTTTTTGGTCTTCACCTATGCGATTTGTGGCTTGGGGATCTCCCAATCAAAAATCCTGGCTACGCCTATGTACAGAATACCGGCAACCAAAAACCAGCAGTAGGCTACGTCTTTACTCTTTATTTTCGCTGGTTTGAGTTCGACAACCAGACGACCAGCATAAACGGCATGAGAGAAATACAGTACAATTATCGCACTTCTATGATACCTTGTTCAAGTACCCACTAAATTCGTATTTGCCCTTTATGAAACCGTTTCTTGAAAACATCAATTGTTTTTGAAAACTGTTGGCAAAGCATATTTCATTTCTGTATTTACATTACCTATCATTGAAGCATTACCTGGCTATAAATGCATCAACATTTCCTTGTTAACTTCCAACTTCTTAAAAAGTTAATTCAGGCGTAACTTCAAAGCTGTTAAAACTACTCCCTAGCTGCAATCCTTCCTGCATATTTACAGTAAGAAAAGCAACTAATTTCATCGATTTTGCTCGTGCATTTCAACTATCGGAGGTTTAATTTCCCAATGGCCGTCACTTTACTGCAAGCCCTCATGAGCTCCTTTGCTCTGTAACTTTAATATTCGTATTGTTCTTTCAGTGACACCTATGATGCAATTTGTATGACGTAATTAAAGTTTTTGAAAAGAGCTAGCGGTATTTAATCTCATTGGTGATGAATAATATCTTGATGCAATAAAACCAGAACAAAGAAACACGTGAAATCTAACATTTTAGTATCAATTTTATTCGTCGCTTTGCAACTTTAACGCTATATTAGCTCTGAAAAACTTTTAGCGTAACTGTAATCGCGAGAAGTTTATTTTACTGAAATCCCAAAACTGAATCAAGCATCAACGAAATGCTTTTTAAGTTTATTCGAAAATTTTGGCCTATTCTAAATGAATTGCTTTTCTTTAGTTATTCCAATTGGCAACTTTACGTCGTACCACGGAAACTTTGTGAAATGAATCCACCATCGACAGCCCTAACACTTAAAAATATCATAGACGTAAATACTGTAGTAACGATTTAATTAACATTTTAATCAAGCAAGGAAAGTTTTGCCAATAAATGATAATTTTTTTACCTAGTTCTAACCCTAATTCATACTCTAATCCATTAAAACTCAAATAAAAAGTGTACTGTAGTAACGATTTAATTAACATTTTAATCAAGCAAGGAAAGTTTTGCCAATAAATGATAATTTTTTTACCTAGTTCTAACCCTAATTCATACTCTAATCCATTAAAACTCAAATAAAAAGTGTGTAGGGTCTGCAGAATAATAATACTCTTTTGTTTCAAATTTTAAATGTTTCTAATGGATTTGTAATTATTTGCAAAAACAAGTAATTAGAGCCATTATCTCACCAAAGAATAAAATAAGACGTTTAGTTTTGCATGTCCAAACATTGTCATTTTCACAAAAATTTTTTCATTTAGTGTTTTATTTCAACTGGGATGTTCACAGTATAGGATGGTTTGCTTGAAGAATGTTCGTTAAGGTTGCCACAATTTTGTCCATGAAAATGATGCTGAAGAATACTGTAATTAAAAGCGAATATACTCTTGCCACCTGTAAACAGTTGACTTTTCATTTAGACCACCAAGGCATTAAAGACTAATATTAAGCAAAACAGAGTTGTAGAAACGGAAAAGCAGTAACCCTACAAGATATTGTTAACAGCTGAGACGGAAATTTCGTCAGAAAAAGACCATTTTTATTTGATTTCCTTTTCTTTATTTGGTATTACCTTACCGATAGATGCAGCTTTACTCGAGCGTTTTACAAAGGATCCTCAATAGAGCCTTGAGGCACCCGCGTTGTTTTGTTTATCTTCAAAGAAAAATTACCAGTTATAAAGCATTTATTAACTGGTGGCCAAATTTTACACACTATTCCTAACTTTTTCTTGTATTTGCACGGATTAGGGACTTTGCTCATAACCTATAATTGTGCCTTTGGCTAATTATGTCGCTTTTCTTGTCTACGTATTCGTCTGGTTTGTCGTAAACTTTTTGTCAGAGTACAATAAACTTCAAAGGCGATCTTCCCAAAGAATACATTTTTGACCAAAAAATAATTAGCTGCTGCTACGTGACAAATTTATCAGTGCAGGCGCGTCGCCAGCAGGGGGGCAGGGGGGCATTGCCCCCCGATTTATTTCTTGCCCCCCACGGTATTTTTTGGAGAGGAAAAAGTCGCTGTTTTTGGCCGGAAAAAACGTTTGAATTTGTGATTTCGGCCAGAAAAACTCTTCGGATTTCGGCGAAGACTTTTTTTTTTTGGAGATCGCCTGATTTTCACTGAAACTTCGCCTCAATCCAATTCAGGAATTTGACCCCCTGATTTTAATTTTGCCCCCCCCCCCCCGATTTCGCGAAGCTGGCGACGCCCCTGTATCAGTGACATTTTCAAATACGAGTGATTAGCTTACTTCCATAAAACTTCAATAATTGCCTATGCTTTATGTTTCAGACTCGGAAAACCTCAACGGCAAAAATGTTGATTCCAATCAAGCATCCGATCAACAACCAGTTAGTTTCATCGATTTATTAAACAACAAACAAAGAACTTATTCAAGAAGAAAAATAAGGCAAAAAATGATGGGTTTTCAAAAGAAAAAAGAAAAAATACTCAAACAACAAGAAGCAACTCAAACATCACCCTTACTTGATAACATGGGAACAACAATTACGCATCGAAATAGTCTCAAAGCAACGGAAAGAGAAAGAATTTTAAGTCGAAAGAAACGATATTTCTCTCTTTCCCGCAGTTTGGAGGTTATGGTAACAGCGGATAATGGCATGATGAAGACCCATGAAGATGTGGAGCATTATGTCCTAACATTAATGGCTATTGTAAGTGGTATACATACATTTCATCACCTAATGTTTATTTACCAGATCGTTAATCATGGATATTTAATCACTAGACATTTAATGATGTATAGTTTTCATCACGTGGGCATTTTAGCAGCAGACATGCAAAATCATGTTGGCGCTCATTCACTTTAAAAATTTAATCACAGAGACACGCAATCACGTTGATATTTTATTTATATAAGTTGATATTTTATTTGTCAAACGTATCTTTGTTCATCGCATACCTATAATAAGTTCGGACTTGAGTTCATTAGGTCAAACTTTTGGTTAGCCTTGGTTGTTTCAATCAACCCAAGGCAAAACTTAACTTTAATCACGCTTTAGTTTTCAGAGATTAAGTTTGGATTATCTTTTACATAGACAGCATTATTTTGAATATGGCAGCAGTGGAATTAGAATTGAAAACGGTTCCGACCCCTTACAGATTTGCTGCTCAAAATTCTAATATGTTTAAAAACGTTTGGTGCATAAAGCTGTATAGATTGTAGAATGATCGCAATAATTTTGTTGATCTTGCGTAGCCTCGAGGTCGCTAAAGAATGACCCACGAAAAACAGCTAAAAAATAAAATATAAAAATAATAAATTATGCCCATTCTTGATGCAATAGTATTTCTCTGCAGCCAAAACAACTTTTGTTGTCGTTAAAAAATTTTGAGTTAGTGGAGCTACGGTTCTTAGTAAGTTCATGTAATCGCTCGAGCGTATGTCGTTGTAATAAAACAATCGAAATGATTGTGAAGGTTTAGGTTAATTTACCGTAACCTTCTGTCACAAAAACATGAATGTTTTTCTTTTATACGCTAGCTGACGGCAAATTGTTTTCATACCTCACAAAAACGACAATGGAGTCATTTTTCCAAAAACTTAAGCAGAAGTTTTTACAAAACCATTTTTGTTCTACAGCGTTATAGTTAGTTACGTTTGTGTTTATTTTCAGTTAAGCAGTCAGTTGCCTGGGTAAAATTTTAAACCACAAACTCAAAACAGAAATGTTGCATCAATTAAAATTTTTTACAAAGAACAACAGTATAAAAAGTTTTTGCTTTCGCTTTTCGAAAACATTGTGGTATGGTATAGCGAGTACACCACGGCAAAAAAATCAAATGTTCATTAAACTCGCTGTTATACGCCGAAGCATGAAACGAGTTTCGGACCCCGTCCATTTCTCATTGCACCCGGACAACACAATTTCTTTCGAAAAAACGTTAAAGTGATGGAGGAGCCGTTGGTAACATTGTGTTTGTTTGACCTGCCCGAGATTCAAACCCCTAACTTACCGTTCCAGAGAAGAACGCGCTTGCGCTTGACCAAGCGGCCGATGCATTTTGATTATGTGCGTATGCCCAAACCATGCAAGTTTTTCATGGTCTTCACTCTCAATAACAATCATGCATATATTGCTAGTCAAAGGAATTTGTGGAACTAATATGAATCTGAAATTCAGAGCAGTGACCTTAAAAATTACAAGATAATCAATTATTGGCATCAATGAAGTGTATCGGAATCACCAATGAGTAAGCAAACTTTAAACTCACGAATTATCACAATCTTTCTCTTTCATATGAATCAAACGAATACTGAGAAATTAAATTCATAATTTTTGTTTAGGTCAATCACATCTTTCGCGACCACAGCATTGGAAACCTCATCAATATCGTGATAGTGGAATTGGTTTTAATTGGTGATTCTCAGATAGAGGTAAAATGCTCTGACGTGTTTACATGCTTTACGTTTTTTGATGTTGCATACCGGTAAGCGATATTTTTGGCCTGTGACACTGCTGTTAATTCTGTCAAATAACAATATCCTGGAAGAGATAAAAATACCAAATTAGAGTAAGAGCCGTTTCTGTAAGCATTTAAGGGGTAAAATTACTAAATTAGGAATTTTGCTTGGTCTTTGATGTATCGTCAGTAGTTATTAATAGTGACATTAACATGATTAAATGTATACCGGTATAGTAAATTCTATGATTTCTTTTACGATTAATCTACCACGACAAGTAATTATAAGTTTCCACGGGAAATTGTTCTGGATCTATCCATTTTCTCAACGCGTTTCATTAGGATGTAGAATGATCGCATATTTCAAATTGTTAAATCCATTTTAATAACTACAGCATTTAAAATCCATTAATTTGCACATATTTCATCTAATACATTTCAAAACATGAAATGATTCACGCGCAAAACATGAAATGTATTGAAACTGTGGGGTTGGGATAGGGTAGTGACCCAAAAGTTTTTGAACCGCTGCTAAAAAAATTATTAGAAATGCCAATAATATGCTTTGTAAATAGCTGACTTTGCCAAAAATTAACAATTTTTATGGTTCGTTCATACGTATGAATCAGACAATCCGCGCCTGTCCAACCACACCAAATCAGAGTACCTTTTTATTGGTTCTGCTTGCAAGTTTTTCATCAGGCTAGGCCATTACAACTGGTAGACTGCTTGGTCCCAATAAGCATACTGTAACCAAGGACACTACGACGCATTGCCAGCGCGTGAATCGAACCCGGAGTCAGCAAACTTATGACCGCTAACCCGGCTGTCTATCACAGCTATCGCTGCCGCAGTTTTTTCGGTGACTAATAAAAGCATTACCTCCGTTACAGTATTGACACATTTTTATTAGTTTTTAGCTTGAACCAAACCTAAATGTGCAAAATTGCAGCACTAGTAGAGAAAAAGTTTTTGCATAAAATTAAAAGCTTTTCAATTGGCCTTACTGGCACGGACCAAAGTTGGTTTAGGCGTGGTAACTGTGAGAATACTGTGTCACTGTATTGACTAGCGCTTCCGCACCAGTAACCAACTATGTCAAGTGTTGATTGTTTTAATTCACACTTTCTCTTTTGCCCGAACTTTAACTACAAAATTCAAATCGAATTCCTGGGAATTTTCTTGTTTTATGTCAGTGTACTTGAACTAGCTCAACTGTCCAGAAAAGTGTATTTTGTTGTTTGAAGAAATTAGTGCAGAAGGTATCGAACCAGTCGATTTAACTTATTCCGATCACCATCACTGTATTTATTTTCCAAGTTACCTGACTCAGTCGGAAGACAGCGAAGTGAACTAATGGCCGTCCACCTATCCTGCTACCTGAACACCACTCAAGGTGGTGTCAGCAAACAGTAGACCTCACACTGGCCCTTTTTCAGTGGTGATTGTCAAAAAAAGGCTGCGTATATCGATTTATTGTAACTTTTGTTACACGTTTTTTAAGAATGGACCGACGGTAGTAAAAGATGCCCACGCATGTTTGAGAAATTTTTGTCAATGGCAACACAAACACAACAATCCAGACGACTCGCATCCGACTCATTATGACACTGCTGTCTTAATTACTGCGTAAGTAAAAACGAAATATTGCTATGTTTCAAACTTAAAGTAAATGTTACCAATAGGGTATGACCTAAATACTGTAAGTCTAATTAGGGTATTCGAGTATATAGGAGGGTCAGTTTCGTTTTTTTCTTATTGGCCCGATGTCCTTTGACCGCCACTGAGTAGGCCAAGCTCCCGGTCCCAAAACGAGGAACAAATTTTCATACTTTTTAATTTTTTATTTTACTTTCAGGGTTCAAACTTTGTCTTACTTTTGGCAAACACCCCTAATGATCCCAATTACGGGTCAATGTGACCATAGACTCTTTATTATCATGTCACCGGTTGAATCTGTCTCAAGTAGTCATAAACAAAGGGCTGAGAATGGGATTCGAGGCAAACTCTCAACAACCGTGACAAATATCAGTACATCAAAATCTGACTACTTTGCAAAGACTAACAGGAACTGCATGCAACTCAGGCTGGTCCATAATTAATAATTATCGGTTTTCTACTACAGTTATTATTTTTATTGCTTCGAACGAGTTGTTTTCTTGGTGCGCTAATTAAATTGGAGAAAAATGTCAAATTTAATCGTTCAATTTCCGAAAAAAGTTAAGCTCCTTTAGTTTTGTTAAAATCATTAACTTAAATATCATTAAGAATGAGTCTGGGACGTAACGGTCAATTTAAACTTCAAATTTAATTGGATTTCTAAAGCTGTGTCATTATCAGTTAACTCTTAGTGGGCGTATTTGTTGCATCTTTATCCATTAAGGGATTATATTTTGACTTTTCTTTTATTCAAAAGTTTTTCTAAACAGTGGATCGTTTCAAAAAGTTTTGCTAATCATCGGATTATAACTTAGAACTACTGTTACTGTTAAGGGTAATTACTAACCAACTTTAGAGTGAAGCAGGCACGTAGCCAGGGTGGAGCAGGGGGGCAATTGCCCCCCAAAATTTTACTTTGTTCTCCCAAATAATTTCACTTAAACGTTACTTTGACGAAACAAAATATCTTGAGTGTGCCAATTGCGAGTAAAATCAGCTTTAACTCCTTGAAGACTTTTTTTGGTCTTCGCTGAAATTCAGGGGTAAAATCAGCTCATAATTCTGTGAAGACTTTTTTTTTGGAGATCGCTCCGAGCGCGAAGCCATTGCCCCCCTCCAAATTTTCACCTACCTCCTCAAAAATTCCGTTCTGGCTGCGTGCCTATAAGTCGGTTTCACTTAATTATAGCATTAAATATGAAAAAAATTGTTTTAATCTTCAGATTTCATAAATTTGTTTTCTGTTTTACAGTCAAGATATTTGCCGATCAGAAACAGCTTGTGACACACTGGGTAAGTTATATTTCACTGCTTTGCAATACAAATAAAACTTTTTGGGCTTCTTATCAGTACCCTGTTTCTCGTATTCTTTTTATAAAAGGCACTTGTTTTGTTTATTTTTTAATGAGTTTTATTTCAGGATTTCTAATTAAGATTTTCAGGGAACTATACATGTACTTGGTCATTCTGAAAAAATTTGCATGAATATTATTTTTATACTGCCATTTGTACAGCACTGGAACAATAATAGCGCTCTACCGCCATCATTTTAAATCGTTTTGCGGCAACCCACCAGCAACTTGAAAAAACTCGGTTGTTTTGCCGAACTCGAACAAATAATTTTTCTGAACTCGAATAAAACTGTTCGAATAAAATTCATTAAAAAGAAATTTAACTGAACTCGAATAAAACTGTTTGAGTTCATTAAAAAGAAATTTAAACATAAAAAATAGTAAGAAAGAAATATCGTTTGTTGATCATGCTCTATAAATTGAGATTGTTGTTAACTTGTTGATGCCGTGGCGACCTTGAAAAACAGCATGTGTATACAAAGAGAGAGCGATGAAGTCGAAAAACGGACTAAGTATTTTCGTCAGCCTGAACTGAAAAAAACTTGATGTTGAACTCGAAAAAAATATATTAGAGAACACGAACTAGCTAAAGTAGGCTCAACTCGATAAAAACCGATCGAGCTTGCTGCCTTGCATTTTGCAGACATGGACATTTAGACAGTTGACTGCTTTTTAATTCTTCTAGGAATAATTAAAAAAGCGTTCCACTCTCAAAGCGGAGAAAGGCATTGTTTGATACTGGTCTGCTCCAGCAAGTAAGTGAAACATGTGGGTCCGCTGACTGCATTTATGCATTTCAAAGACCAGTCATCCGACCCAACCTGCCTTTTCGTAATTACTGAACTGCAGAAAAAACTTTTATTAATCATACGCATTCATGAAAGATTGTTTTCATGGGGTGAATTGCTTATCAGCCTATACTCTCAATGTTATTGGAATACACGTTACATACAACTTAAGAGTACAAACTGTAGAAAATACTTTTCAGGTTTAGCGGAAATTGGGACTGTGTGTGATTCGAAACGAAGTTGTTCGATTAATGAAAACAATGGACTAAGCACTGCATTCACAATAGCCCATGAAATAGGACATTTGTGAGTGCTACGGAAATATAGAGTATTTAATTTTTTTGATTAGATTTGTTCAGTTTACCTGGAAAATCATAGGTTAAGATTCGCCGTACACTCTGCAGTTTCGCAGTTAATTAGGATTGAAGTTTTATGAAAGAGTCATCTACCACTTTGTGCACATTTAATTGCATGACCTTTTCTTTCAAGCTTCGTACAATTTTTAAGGTTCTTTTAAGGGGATAAAAAAGTCGACTTTGTTGTCCAAAGAGCAATCGCGGCGTTCAGAAATGGAAAACTAAAAATTTTAATTAAAAAATTTCTGACTCGAGAAATTGGTATCAGTCAATTGTTCATTGTTGTGTTTGTTGCCTAGAGATTTTTTTCATATTTTATCGACTTTTTTCCCACTTCAGGTTCAACGCTCCCCATGATAACAGCGAAAAGTGCTTAAGCTTATTGGGAAGTCCCACTTTGGACATGAGGGTTATGTCCCCCACCCTTGATAACAACGCCCACCCGTGGGCTTGGTCAGAATGTAGTGCAAAATACATCACAAGCTTTTTGGAGTAAGTTAAAAATTTTGCTACAAGTTGAAAAAAAACAAACTTGCGTTTGTGTTTTCAAACTTTGGTTTACTGAGGCACCACAGTGACAAGGTTATGGGTGGTTTCTTTTAACTCTTGCTGGAGATGGCTTAGTTATTAGACAACTGAAGGATTCAAAGTTTGGTTTTCAGGCGTAATTAGCTAAATTTAAAGTGCCTATAGGCCTAACGAAATTATCGACATGTGTGAAATTGTACTACTTAACTACAACAATTTTCGCAATTTAAAATAAAAAAGGATAGCACCGGCCACTTAGTCGAGTGGTTTCACGTTCGTCTCTGATCTGAGGTTCAAATCTTGGGCTGGTCAATCGGTCACAGTGTTGCCAACGGCTCGCCACCTCTGCCACATTTCTTCAAAAGGGGCTATGTTGTCTGGGCGCAATGACGTGGAGATGGGCCCCGCAAACTCATTACACACTTCGGCGTAATCGAGTATAATGAAAGATTTGATTTGAAAAAAAATAGCTTTTGATTTTTGACAAAAATTAGTTTTGTTCTGGACTTAATTTTGTATCTTTTCAACCATTTAAACGTATTTTTTGTTTAAATTCACAGAAATCGGAATGGTGAATGCCTACTGGACGAGCCTCCGCCACGCCTACTCTCTCTACCAATCGAAAAGCCAGGAGAATTATTCAATGCAAACGACCAATGCAGATTTATCTACGGTGAAGACGCAACGCACTGTAGTTTTATGGTAACTTTTAATTTTATGTGCATATTTACGTACTTATAGTAACGCATCAACACTACAAAATAACTAAGTACCTCTCAGTACGTTTTGCGCTCAAATCAAAATGTCATATTCGATTTATTCAACTCTAATTTTTGGTGATTTTATCCATACAGATCAGGGGTGGGCAAACTTGTTCAAAGAAAGAGCCGCTTGCGGAAAACCATGAACATCAGCCAGCTGCAAAATCGGTTTACACAAAATAACATAACACCAATAAAAACGCCATGTCGCGTAGTAAGAAATTCGCAATAGGGGGATGTTTTGAGGGCCTGGGAACGAAACCCCCAGCCGCCGCTGGAGGCACGCGGATCTGGGGCCGAAGCCCATGCAGCACAAAAAAACTTTGCATTTTTTTGCAAAAATAACTTAATTTTAGGGATATTTTGATAAAAATTAATGCTTTTAAAGCGAGGCATAAAAATTGGCAGTGCAAACATGATTAATGGTTGCATAAATGGGCTATGTGGGAGATGGCTAATGTTAAAATTCTACTTCTCTTGTTTACATGCTGGTAAATCATAAAATTTAATAGTTCAATAAAACTCACACGGAGTAGTCTATATTTTATAGAGAAAAATAATTTGGGAGTCCAATGGAATAACATTGAGTGAAGTGACTGGTAATTAACTAATACTGAGTAGCACCCCTCCTTCCCGAGTTTAAAATATATTTATTGACGAAACCTATGTTTAGCATATTTACACAAACGATCAAATTTGATTGCTTATTTTTCGCCATTTTTCGAAGTTTTTATTGATGTTTATTTTTGACAAATTAGCCCCCCCTGAATATATATTTCAAAAGATACTTTAAATCACTTTTTAGTCCATTCCAGTGCAAAAAAACAATCTCAAAAGTGCTAAAAACGTGGTATTTTTCTTATTCTGCATTTTGATCTACAGCCAATTGAGGCGGAAGGGGCAATAGCCTCCCTCCCTGGTCACGCTACTGAAAAACACAAGGATTGTTGCCCTGTAACGCAACATTCACACTTGATTGAGCTCTTTGAAGTGTTTTACAACTCCGGGAAAATTATTCTACCTGGTTCTTTGAAGTGTTTATACTGCAATTCGTCATCACTAGGGCAAGTTTTTGCAACATTTTTTTGGCAGCTTCCGACTGCTTCCTAAATACTAAGAATGGATGTAGTGCATTGGTTTAAGCTGTTTTTAGGAATTTTATATTGCAACTTTTTTCGTTTTTACATGCAACTTTTTGTAGCAATTTTTATTAAGTATGGCGCAAATTGTTAGTGCGATTTAAATACTGTAGTATGCTGTAAACAAGTATAGCAGTACATTTCTATTGTCTTTGATGTGCATTGCAAAGAGCTATGTGACGGATTACCTGCGTCTCAATGTTATTTAAGACGCAACAGTTGGTTTACAACTTCGTGCACTCGCAACTTCGTTTCAGCATGCTAGGCAAACTGTTGGACAAAAATAGCCATTTCTCCCCAAATAATCTTTGCATACATTTGGCATTATATGTGAATAAATCGCTGGAGTAAATCACGGTCGTTTAAAATGTTTTTGCATAAATGCAACTTTTGTTAGAAATAAATGCAATTTTTTAGTGCAACAAAAACTTGCCCTAGTCATTGCAGTTGGTATAACCTTGGTTGACAGCGCTATGAAAGTATATAACCTACTTGTTTTATCATTCTAAAATACATCGATAAATGAAAACAATTTCAAAAACGAGATAACATATTGATAAAGTATAGTCTTAATTTTTTGTGTAACATTACGATTCAATACCAAGAGCCGCAAAATTTACGTCCGAGAGCTGCATGCGGCTCGCGAGCCACAGTTTGCCCACCGTTGAAATAGATACTTTAGTGCATGAAAATACATTATAACAGTGAACATTTACCATTTAAATTCTAAAATCTATCTATAACCTGACAGACTGTTTCACGTATAAAAAGATCATTCATAGGTGATAGGTGAAACAGTCTGTCGGGTTTTAGATAGATTTTAAAGTGGTGTATGTTCACTGTTATCTTGCTCTAACTTTGAACTAGTTATTGAGCACTTTCTGGAAAAGGCTGATACTTACCATAACTTTGAAAGTATATTATTATAGATACTGCATCAAGATGTAGGCCTCTATGTAGATGCTTTTAAGCTGTACCACAGACTCTGTATTTATGCAAGATCTATTAGCTAACCTTTGAAGTTGTGATTTAAAAATTTTTTTTTAATATAAATATATTTTTTAAATATGCAGTACTTTATGATTGAATTTGCAATACAAGTTGACTTTAGAATTTCACAAAAAAAAGCTGGATTCAGTGTAAGTTATTTGCCATTAGCTTTTACATGTATTTTAATGCAATTTCACCTCTCTTGACTGTAATTTTCTCACCATTTTTTCAGTTTCACAATTCCTGCAAAAGGTTGTGGTGCACAACCAAGGACATTACCCATGGGTGCAAAACTCCTCATTTGCCTTGGGCTGATGGAACTCGCTGTGGGGAACAAAAGGTAAAAAACAATGGCAACCATGTCTTTGAAAACAAATGCTGTATAGTTTTTCCTTTTTAGTGGTGCCAAAAAGGATTTTGCGTTCCTGAAAATCGTCATCAATTACCACTGGATGGAAATTGGGGCGAATGGGGAGAATTCGGGGAATGTTCGAGGACGTGCGGCGGAGGTGTGAAGATAGCAGAAAGAAACTGCAACAACCCCGAGTGAGTAAGAGACAAGAGTTCTCATTTCGCTCTAAATGGGCAGAAGTACACCACCATACTGTGTTTGGGGTCAAACAAAAGTGGGAATCCCGCATTTTTTTTTGATTAAAATCTTTTAAATTGTATCTTTTCCTCGTTTTTTAGGCCGTAAAAAGTCTCCTCTACAGACTCGAAGACCATTTTGAGCTAGCAATTTTTTCGCAGTTTCTTTTATAAGGTTAACTTTGTATTCATTTACTTTGTTTAAGGTAATTTTTTTGCACTTGTTTTGAACTGACATTTCAATACACTTTGTACTAACATTACAACTTCAGTTTAATTCAATAAATTTTGCTTAACTTTTTCGCATGTAATATTCGATGACTGGTAATGTTGTAAAAATTGCGATCTTGTAATTTGCATATAAATCTTTCATGATACTCGCTGTATTACGCCAAAGCGTGTAACGAGTTTGCGGGGCCAATCTCCGCATCATTGCGCCCGGGTAACAAAGCTATTTTCGAAGAAATGTGGCAGCGGTGGCGAGCCGTTGGCAACACTGTGTTCGATTTGACCGGCTGGAGATTTGAACTTCAGACCTTCCGCTCCAGAGACGAACGCGTTACCACCACTTGACCGCACTGTTTACGAAATCATTACACTTGGCTGGTTTTAAATAATTTATGATCCCCTGGTACTTTTTCGCTTTCAGCTGTTGATATCAGAGTGATGGAGCTGAAAAAATTTTGAAGCTTCTCCGGCTCCTAAGCTCTTTTCCATCAATACTTGGCAAGGGCGCCGACAGAAAATTTTTCAAAGGGGGGGGCAACAAGAATAGAGCCAGCATTAACTACTAAAAATGGAAGAATTTTTGAAATTTGGGAAGTTTAAAAGAGAGTAAGTAAAAATCCGGGGGGCCATGGCCCTCCCCTGCCCCCCCCCCCCTTGTCGACGCCCATGATACTTGGCTCCGGTTTCAGCTCCAAAACTTCCTACAGCTAACTTCTACGGCTCCTGCGTTTTTGAACCTGGTTTTAATTTGAACTGTTTAACTGAAAAATTTAATGCCCGCTAAAATTTGCTTTTTTAAAAACAAAGGTCGAAAGATTACACTTAAGACAATGTCTTACGCATATATTGCGCTTGCGAATGCACACTCAGCGAAACAAACAATGCAATGATAGCACTAAAACAGTCTAGACATTCGAGCAAGAAACCTCAGTGAGCAAAGTATCAGTTTTTAATTTGGAGCAAATCTGGAGCTGGAACAATCCTAAAATACCGTGGCTCCGGCTTCGACAAAAATTTGTCTCCAGCCCCAGCTCCCGCAAAAAACAAGGTGCTCCTTAGCTCCGGCTGCAATACCCGGGTTGGTACAGAAGTTTAAAACATTATTTACACCGTAAAGGGTTATTATTTGCAAACTATAGTTAAATCACAATTTAAAAGTAGTCCATTAGTGGTTATTTTTTCTAGGATAAAAGTTGCACAGACAACCTGTGTCAACACTGAATCATTCTACATTATCAGGCATTGTTGTGAGGTAAACAAGAAAGATTTTGAGTCAATTTGGGTGATTTCAGACCACACCAATCATTTCTTTTTTGAGTCATTTTAGGTTAGTATTAATGCATTCACTTAGATAACTTGGCCACCTGGGGTTTTATTTTCAAAGCCGGATTTGTTGTAAGATTTTGTTAAGTATTACATAAATAAATATTCATGAGTTGTCTAGATTCTACTGCCATTGTTGAAGGGCAGAATTTACTGCCTTAGTCAATCTAAAGGCCTAGATAGAGTCAAGTGCTTGTGTTTTTTCAGACGAAATTGCACTGTCTGATCAAAAATCGCGATTAGCAATAAAGAAACGATTGTCCGCAAAGTCAGAAGACTTTAGTGTGTAGAATAACTTTACCGATCTACTGCATAACGATTATACAGATCTATTGATACATTTGGTCTATACGAGCTGCTATAGCAGTTCATATTTCTTAGTTTTAGAATCTACCAATTGTTTCTTGATTGCGAAAATTGAAGCAATTCATCACCATGTAATTTGCATGTTCACCAAACATAGCTCCTACAAGTAAGAAAAAGATTAAGTGTTTTGACCCCCCTCGAATCCAATGGTCCACAACTCCACATCTATTGTATTATTGAAATGTACCATAAGCAGGGGTGCCCAAACTTTTTGAGGAACATTGACTTTATTTTTGTGGAACGGGCTACAGAAAGCTTCAAATCGGTTCTTTGTTGCGACATTTGGCGGAAATTTAAGTGAAGACTAAAAAAAGGGTCATTACCCCACTTTGAAGTGAGTTTTGCAGCAAATTTAAGTGAAGACCAAAAAAGAAAAAAAGATTTTCACCGCATTTTGAAGTGGTTTTTGCCACAATTTTAGGTGGTGGCTAGACGATACAAAATTTTTTTCTTGCAAAATTTCTCTTAGTTCATCTTAAATCCACCCTGTTCTAAATCAACTTAAATCTTAGGGCCGCACAAAATTGTTGCGCAGGCCGTACCTTGGGCACCCCTGCCCTATAGTAATTACATAAATGCCGAATTTTTTCCAGGCCCCAACATGGTGGAAAATATTGCGTTGGAAGAAGGAAAAAATTTCGATCTTGCAACTCACAAGTAAGCAAAAATTACTGATCGAGTATGTATTCATTATTATGCCAAAACGAGTTGCCACCAAGTTTAAAATCTTTTCAAAACACTCGATTCATAAATTTTGAGAAATTGCGCTTAAAATTTTAGGCCTGCTCTAATCCAAACAGCTTTCGGGCCGAACAGTGCGCCTCTTTCAACGACTGGTCAAGCAGACACAAGCATCGAATTAGAGGAATCCCCATCAGTGCTAAGTGGACCCCAAAATATGATGGAATAATGGAAAGGGTAAGCAGCACAAAATACTTGAAAAATATAATTTTAAAGAGAACACTTTTAAGAATGCCAAAAGTTACGCCTATGCGGCCAACTTTAAGCAGTTGCATAATGCATAGCATAATATTTTCACCTTTGTTCTGCTATGCACAAATTGGCACAAAAAACCGTAAACCTAGAGCAATATTTACGAACGAGCTCTCTATTGTTTCGATGAGGTAGGTAGTCGTAAATATTTTGCACGAAAAAAATGAAACAATTGCGATAAATGGATCAGTGCTTGAGCGAATAGAGTGTCTGCTACTGCTTGAAACGGTAGATCTAGGTTCTATTCCCGGTCAGGTTAAACAATAAAATTGGTATTCATAAAAAAAGACCATAAAAAAATTGGTATTCACAGCTTTCCTGCTTGACGCACAGCAATGAAAAAGGACAGTGTGAAGTCTCAACCGAGCGTAGTAGACAGATGGAAGCTTGATTCGAAGACCGAAAGATCCTTCGCTGTGTCCTAGACAAGACAGTTTGAAGAATAAAGATGTACTTGCAACCGTGCGACATAAAAATTTCTTTTCAGGACAGATGCAAGTTGATTTGCCAGCTGAAAAGAAATGGACCATCTACCTCTTGGTATGTTCTACGCCCACGAGTGATAAATGGAACTCCATGTGGACCCGATTCCTACGACATCTGTGTAGAAGGAGTGTGTAAGGTGGGTTGTGTGCCCATTTTTTGACTCTTCTTTACATCAAAATATTTTGCCAAAAAAAAAAAAAAAAAAAAATCAGGAGACAAAACTGCGTTTGTTTATCAACAACTTCATACAAAATTAGATTTTAATGTTTAGCCGTTTGGAGTAATTATAGCCCAGGAAAAAACAAACAAACAATAAAACCTCATCACGGCCAAAAATAAGTTAAATAAGAGGAAAGGAAATCTTAAGATATATAAGTTTGTGAAATAATTTTTGCCGATTTTAAGCCGTTTTTAAATCAGACTGTTTTTTCGTCGTACTTGCGGTGGCGTTCTAAACCTTAAAATTAAAATCACGTGACCAGTTGTCCTATTGCCTTGAAAAGTGGTACAAGATTTTGTGAATCTGGAACTGCTCTCCGAATTTCAAGTCGCTATATTTAACCGCTAGCGAGTGAAATATGTTTTGAAATTTCCCACTCGTTCGTAGCTAAATGGCCTTGTCAAAACAAAGGAACACGCGCCGTAATCGTCGACCACACCAAAGAAATCTGAAAAAAGAAACCACAAGCATAAAATTTAATAAGGTCTTTTTCAAACTGTAAATTAAAGTTTCAGTGGTTAATAGTGTGTTTAAAAAAATTTATATAAGCAGCTCCCCGCTTAGCTGCAAATGAAAAACATTGTGATGTTCTGAATACCGTCTAACTTGATCAAACAAGCAATAGTATTGTTATTGTACGTTGTTGTATGGAAATAGTACTGTTATTGTGTGTTATACGAGGTTGCAATTAGTGTTCCTAGCTTTGACGAAATTACATCAGATCTGATGCATTTGACTTGCAATTTGATGTCTGATGTTTTTGATGTGAATTTGAAATCCGATGTTTGATGTACAATAAACCTAATGTTTTTTTAAATGAAAATTTTATGTAAAATACCCTCCCCAAGCTAGTGTTGCAAGAAAAGCAAAAAAAGGCCTTCAGCTCTACAAAAAATAATACTATTATTTTAGGCGGCAGGCTGTGATCGCGTTTTAAGCTCAAGCGTTTCAGAAGACAACTGCGGGGTCTGCATCGGAGACAATAGTACTTGCACTAGAGTCAATGGCAGCTACAATCTTAGATCGAAAACAGGATACAACCAAATCGCAATCATTCCGGCTGGTGCAAACAAAATTTGGATAACCCAAAAATCTCACACTTCAGACGCCGAAGATAACAACTATTTAGGTAATTTTTGTGAGAATAACCTTTGATATAATATGTGTCATTTTTTGTAAGGCCCTGTTTGGGGCTTACTATAGTCGATATGTTCGATTCCATGTTGAGTCGTGCTTTAGATTCGAAAACAAGTGTTTTTATAGCTTCTCTGGATAACGTTTAGCAATGAAAGGGACAGTCTGAAGCTTGACTGGAAGACTACACGGCCTTTTTGCTGTCTTTCAATCAAGGCAACTTTGACATATCATTATGGTAAGGTAACCTAACTCAGATGATTTTGCGTTATTTGGATTTTTGTGGCTTTAAAGTTAGCAGTTTTGGATCGCAGATTGGCCAACTATACTGTAGTTGAGTTCTCGTCTAGTAAAAATGGCCCATCAACTGGTGGATAATTTTATTTTTTATGAAAACGTCAAAATATATGTACAGCAAGTCAAGAATTAACAACGAGGCTCTTTCTAACTAGCAAATTGTTGTTGATTGTTTAATTAGGAAGATAGTGGTGTAACGTTATCACTGATACATTTAAAATATTTTCAGCAAATAGCACTTAGGTATAAAGCTTCGCAAAAAGGCATAGCGCATATTTTCCCACGGCCAAGTGATCTCACCTACTTGTATTCACAGTTCTTCGTGAAACCAATGGAAGCTATATCTTGAACGGAAACAGAAGTGTAATAAAAAGTAAACAAAAGATCCAACGCCGCGCAAACGATGGAACTGGAAAATCTCTTTTTAGTTGCGATTACTCCGGTACGGATAGTCAAATCGAAGTTATAAATTGCTCCATCCCAATATCAATAAATATTACATTAGAGGTAACTTTTTTTTATGTTTCAATACGTTCTAATATCAGGCATGAAGACTGGAAGCAGATATTTTTCATCAAAAAGAATACCTCATACCTGTCCTGTGTTTAGACACACAAATTTCAAAATAAGCTTGCTTCTAGATCCTTTTTGTTGAAGCTTGATATGGCTACAATAAGTTAAAAGTAGCAAAGTTTGCAATTTACGAAATTACGCTAATTTGGAAAAAGAAAAAATCACGCAAATTCGCCGAACAGGCCATAACTATAAAGTAGGAACTGAAACTTTCAATTCGTTCTACACAAATTACTTTTACACGTTTAAACTTCAAATCAAATCTTTTGTTATACTCGCTGCATTAAGCTGAGGCGTGTAACGAGTTTGCGGGGCCTATCTCCGCGTCATTTGCCCGGGGGACAGCTCCTTTCGAAGAAACGTCGCAGCGGTGGAAACACTGCCTATGATATGACCGGCCCAAGATTTGAACCCCAGACCTCCCACTCCAGAAACGAACGCGTTACTGCTCGACCAACGCTTAACCAATCCACTTACCATCTTTGTCCGCCAACCCATCACCAACTAACCCACTTAAAATAGGCTTATTATTTACACCGATCGCACAATAACGCTTAATTGGTTAATTCAAAGTCTTGGAATTGCTTATACCAGGATATCTGACTGTAAAATTAAAAAAAAGTGACGAACTTTTACTGGCATGCTTTTGAGCTATTGAACTTGTAGGCTACCTATATTCCATGATAAACAATTTTAATTTCTTTTTAGGTTCTGTCAGCTGGTAATTTGGCCCCCCCTAACATTCACTATGAATACAATATCCCCATTCAAAATAAAAACAAATACCGATGGCTAGTAAATGACTCTTGGGAGGAGTGCAGTCAAGATTGTAATGGCAGAACAAGAAGAAAAGTAATTGTTTGTGACAATAAATCGGTCCCTTGCTCCATTACTTTTAAATCAGCTCTCACCAAACTAAAACGCAAATATTGGAATTAGTTTGTCCGGATAGGCCTACTTCTATTTCAGGCGCGTAGCCAGGATTTGGAAAAGGGAAGAGGGGATTTTTTGAAAGAGTGAGACAACTGTAAGCGACCTTGACCCGAATTTTCATTGCTCTTGAATCAGATTCAAACGGTTTATCCGAAACAGAAACGGAGTTTTCGGCCGAAATCGGAAATTCAAACGGTTCTTCCGGCCGAATCACCGCAACTCCTTCACAACTTCGGCACCAAACCCCCCCCCCGCTCCTGGGTACGCTACTGTTCTATTTTGAAATTTGACCCTAGCAATCTTTTTGCAAACAGATTCTGCAAGCGTCAATTTCATAGGTTCAGGACAACTCACCGCCGCAAAATGACCGCCAACTAACCCTATGTTGGGTGTCAGTTGACTTGGTTCGCAATTTAATACGTTTGGAAGAAAATCATAAAGTCGACTAATGCAAATTATATGTGGCCATATCATTTGGTAATGGTTGCACAGCGTTTGTTTTGTTTTTTGTAGTTTCACCCAACTATAATTTCTGCAAAATGTCGATAAGCCAGAAAGGTCATTAATGATTTCCAATTTTTCTACTGGCAACATCTAAAACTCGTGTGCTTTTTGTAGATTTCCTGCATCACCTACAACAACGAGCTAGTTTCCCTTCAGAAGTGCTCGGATCTTCCAAAACCAAGCGGGCCATTGATGCGATCTTGTAACACTCATTGCAACTTCAGGTTTGGATGTTGTTGTAGTGCATAGGCCTATTTATCCTCCTGTCACTGGAAAGCATCAGACGCCAACTATAGGCGCGCGCTTTTTCATTGCGATTAGTACTTTCTGTTTGGACGAATCCGCATTTGCTTAGAAGTTTCCCTTGTTGTTGTGGATTTCTGTGAATTCTTGTCCACTGAATATGCTGCTTGTTCGAAACCACCATAGCAGAAATAATCCTCGTGAAGCGTCTAATTCAAGAACGCAACAATGTGATCAGGGTGGGGGTAGAACCCAGATCATGTGATCAGTGCCGTTGTTAAAACTACGCCTTTGCCCTTTCGGCAACGCTGCCGACTAATGATATTGAGAAAAAGCCAATATTGAAAACCAAATTTCCATTCAACGCATAGTCATTTGCTCATGCAAGATAAAAATGAAATATTCCAACCCCGGAGCTCACGGTGGATTTCTGGAATATAATCTAAACAAAGAAGTCTCTCTCTCTCTTTCCGGAAACGCGATGTCTTTGCGCCCCTTAACTTCATATCTTGGGCTACACTTGTTAGTCAGCTGTCACACAGTCATGTTTTAGCAATTGTTTTTCAACTTATGCTATGATGTGACACTACCAGACGACAAACTGGCTTTTGTGGGGGAAAGTTGTAAAAAAAGCAATTTTGAAAAAGCTTATAGACTGATGATAACGTATGTTAATAGATGGCATGCAGAGCCGTCTAAATGCTCATCACGATGTGGAAGAGGAACAACTCTACGATTGTATAGATGTTGGAAGGTATAAGATAACAATAATATGTTTATTTCAAATAGGGAAAAAGGTGGGCTGGGTTTACAATATCATTCAAATAGATATTTCTCAAGGAAAATACAACCGAGAATGAATATACAGCAAAAACAAACAAAAAAAACAACCGAGAATGAATATACAGCACTTTAACCGCAACCAAGACAGTTTATTTAATAGCATGTCTGAATCAGATTCGAAACTGGAAATAATCATGTTAACTCCTGCTTTGCTCAAAAATGATTTCATATTTCTGCTTGACATTGATTGTTTTTGCAACCAACAAGCATTTGTTTTTGATTCTTGAAAACCACTGATTCAGCTTCAGGATTTGTAGACCCTGGTATAAGTTTACGTTTGTTTTAAACAAAGGTTAGAAATGGAGGTTCTGACAACGTTGAAACGTATAATGAACACTTGATGGAAATAGTGAGCGATGCACTTTGTCCCCAAAGGAGACCCCATAGCGTAGCATTGTGCTATGGAGAATGTCTCCCCACGAATTGGGTCTATGGAAAATGGAGCAAGGTACAAAATTAGTCGGGCCAATGTATATGATTAGCAAGAAAATTTCTGTCAGTCTTTTCGTTTGCAATAACCTTCAAAAACCACTATATTGCAGTTACCAGGTACAAAAGTTAATTTGCAATAATTTTTTGGTCGAATTAAGTGACTACTTTAGCAAAAATTTTATTTTTAAAGTGATCAATTGAACAATATCCTGTACTGTCACTTTTTTCATTAACAAATTCAACATTTATAATTAGAATTAGGGTATAATGCCGTTTTAAAAGCTAGACTACATTTCGGTAATATTAGACCCTTGCTTTCTTAAACATTTGTTTTCCGCAACCAGTTAGCAAAACAATCATGTATTTGTTTCACTCAGTGCTCCGTTACATGTGGCCGAGGCATTCAAACACGTGATCGCACTTGCCGAGATAACAAAGGCAACGAGTACAATCCTAATGAATGTCAGGGATCAGGAGAGCCTCTCGCAAGAACCTGTGCAACTAACGCATGTCCCCGATGGGCAATGGGCTCTTTTTTAGAGGTAGGAATTTTTGAACGTCTAAAAAATGTACGGTAAGTTCATCATTAGATGGTTGTAATCAACCGATCTGAGTATTGTGGTTTTGACGCTGCTCAAATTAGCTCAGTTCGGTATAAAAATAGCACCTAATGATTTTTTTTGGTAAGTTTTTTTTATCCTCGTTGAAAAAAAAAACATAGCTAATTTGAATCTCTTTCTATTTCTCTAATTTTTCCGGTATCATTCACTTTGTCACTCAAATTTTTAGTGTTCGGCAACTTGTGGGGGTGGCGTACAACGAAGAAGGGTACGTTGCAAAAATGATAGGGGAATCGCAGTCCCCGACGAAAACTGTGACGTCATCAAAAGACCAAAGACTTCTGTGCAATGCAACGAGCATGACTGCCCTCGGTGGAAGTTTGCGAGATGGACGGAGGTAAAACATGATATTTGCAGCAAGTCACAGGGGTAGCCAGGATTTTTGATTGGAGGGGGGCCCAAACCATAAATCACATACAATAACGTCATCAGAAATTTTCGAGAGGAACTTTTTATGGGACAAAGAAATTGTGGATTGAAAGATGAGAAGCCGTGGTCTGTATTTGGCATGTATCCAGGATTTTGCTATAGGGATAGGGCTTAAACCAAAAGTAAAAATTGCGAATGTTTAAATTAGGAAACATGTTGAGTAAACTAGTTGTGTCACAGACGGGGGTCTGAGGGGCGGAGCTCCCAGCCGCCGGAGGCTATCGGGGTCTGGGAGCGAAGCCCCTAGCCGCAGGGCAATTTTTTGTAAGTACTTGAAAAAATAGCTGTTTTTATGCCATTGGATCACAATTCGCACTTGTTTAGAGCCATTTGAAAGAACTAGATTTTTAACATTTGAAAGACAATTGAAAAAATTAAATTGTCCAATCCTCCTTTTACTCATAATTTTAGTCCGAAACACGTTTAAAATCTCGCATTTTGTGGTTAAATTTTGTAAGTGATTTGGCCCAAGCAGGGGAAAGTACGGTACATTACCTCGTGCAATATTTTACGAGTAAATAATAATCCACTTAAAGATTTTTCCAACGCATTTTTGTGTAGTCATAAAAATAACCAGTTATAAGAGTACATGAATGACCAGGGGGCTCAGGCCCCGTCAATTCAAATTCAATAACTTGTTCAATGAGCATTTCCCCTACCTAATTTTTTTTCAGAAGTATTTTGCAGCGTAAAAACTTGCGAGGTAAATGTGGATTGTTTTTTCAAAATGATACAATAGACAATTACGCCTACTAATCAGCATGCTATTGCACGGGCCTGGTTTACATTGCGCGGGACCCTTGGCACTTTGGAGATTTTCGCAACATCTTCCTGCCAAATATAGGTGAAGACCAAAAAAAGCCTCACCATCTGCGCGCGGGGCTCCTGGCACTGTGCCATATTATGGTAAATCCGGCCTTAGTTATTGTATTGCGTTCATGAAAAGGTTAGATGAGAGCCTGAGACAGCAACTTCTAGAACAAAAACTCCTAATTTTCCCCGGATTATACGTTTAAATTGGTAGGCAATATTTGAATTGAGGAAGGCCCGGGGCCTTTAGTTGTCAATATCAGAGGTGGAGTCCTCGAGGAGACATTTTGAAGTCCTTGGCCTCGAAGGTCAAGTCCTTGGCCTCGAGGCCTCAAGTCCTCGAAAATTGACCTGTCCTCGGTTCGAGGACAGCACTACTTTTTGAATTGTTAAAATTTTGTGGAGCGCTTGAAAAATTTTTTGGAAAACGATTTTTTGTGGAGATCGCTTGAAAAATTTTTTGTGACCTTTTTCTTTTTTTTTGAGATCGCCTGAAAAATTTTTGTGAAGACCTTTTTTTTTGGAGAGCACTTGTTGCGCTTGTGTCCTTGGTCCTTGGCCTCGAGAGTGTCTGTCCTCGGAAAGGCTGTCCTTGGCCTTGGCCTCGAGCGTTGTGTCCTCGACTCCACCTCTGGTCAATATTATTGTTAATTAGGCTACTGTTGTACGCGAAAAAAGCTAAAAGAAACTGGAGAAACAATAGGCTTTTCTGTCACATTTTTATGATTGGTAGCATTTGAAATGAAGGAAGGGGGGTCCCCTCCTGTGGTTACGCCTATGCAGCAAGTACACTTACGCCCTAACTTTGAATTCGTAGCTGTTGTGAAAACTATAAAATGAAATTCGGCTGTTTATAGAGTTTCTATTACAAAAAATACATTTTTCGGGTGACTAAACCAGGATTTGAACAAGCTTAGAGATATTGGAGAGTTCAAAAGTTAGTTTGCCGGAACATACTTTTTTCATTACTTTTCTTTTTTGAAATTGTAGACTTATAGACTTATCTTACAAAAGTTATTCAATTTTTGCGAGACAATGCAGGCTGTTAATATTTAAATTTTTTCGAACCAATCACGTTTCAGTGTTCGGTCACGTGTGGAGAAGGATCAATGAGGCGTATGTTTCAATGCATTGACCATTCGGGTCAGAGAATAGAGGACTTGTTTTGCGACTCCGCTTCACTCCGCTCTGGAACTCGATCCTGCTTCACATCCAGATCCTGCCATACTTGGTCTTGGAACGCTGATGGATCTAATGGTTTTCCTTCCTTAGTTGCAAGGAATTTGGAAAGAAAAAATTATTTTCTTGAAGGTAACTGTGAACGCTTATGTCTGGAAACAACGCTGTAATCTTTCATTCTTCGAGTTGAACTACCATTTGTCTACCACACGCGGTAGAAGCAAGAAAGCTATGATAGCCAGTTAAAGTCTTTTGTGAACCCATCACAGAATCAAAACTAAATTTACTGGACAGAAAGGCAAAATTTATCAGTTGAGTTTTGCACAATCCATAAATATACAAACCAATCAATAAAAAAACAATCAAAACAACAAACAAAATAACAAAACCAACTAAGTCTATACCGGCCGTCTTGTTAGCAGCTCTCCAGCTGTGGACTAAGCTGGTCGGAAAGTCCGTATTTCCGAGTATCAGACGTCATTCATACGCGACTGTATTGATCACCATGCTTAACTAAGAAAAATTCTTATTTTTAGATAATCCACCCGAAAAAAGAATTTCGTTAACCACTATTCCTCCTTCAGAAACACCATATGAACCTTTTATCACCTCAGAGCTCAATAACGACATCTACTTTGGCATTAGCGTTGTTGCTACTCCTCGGAAAGTGGCAATGTGGAGAACTGGCTCATGGACTCCAGTAAGTACAGAGCGCTCAGCCAACGCTGCAGTACCAGTAGTTCTACCGGTACATGTTTTTTGGAGGGGAGTGGTCAAAACAATATTACATTACAAGACTGACGGCTTGCAAGCAGAAGTGCATCCAGTAATAAGTATGATGGCGATAAACCAGGGGTCGAAACTAATTTTTTTAACAACTTGCCCAACGGATATCACACGCCCAACGGGCAAGTGATATCAGTTGTTTGCTTGCCCGAGGAAACTTCAACTTGCCCGAAAAAAAAAATAGATACAATAAGTTCTGAGGTTGTTTAACTTTGTCAAAAAATCGTATACTGTACTTCTTGGCAAAAAAAACAAAAAACACTAAATTTGCATAATACGCATTTCAGAACTGCAATATCTTACGCATTTCAGAATTAAGTTTTTGTGCGCGATTTTAGGTTCATGTGACGTAATAAGCAACTATTTCCAATTCTGTACTACGCAAAAATTGATTTTTGGATTATAATTGTTTCAATTATTACGTTAAGATGATATTGATTAACGTTGCGGTTTTGTTGCAAACGCATTTTCAATTGCAAATATTTTGGAACCTACACAAGCTAGAAAGCCGAAATTTTTTTGCGAAAGTTATGCAGAGCTAAAACATCTTCAGAATAATCATAACAAAAAAAATTACAAATTTCTTGACATTTTTGTGCAGCGCAGGGTGTGATATCTGAAACAGCATTTAACGCTGCAAGCGTGGAGAATTTTTCTTCGAAAAAAAAACCGTAGCATTTTGTGCCAAAAAGTTGCTAAACGCATATGAGTATCGAAAAATTTGCGTGCGATTAAAGAAGTGTTAATTGCGATTAATGATGTGCGTACGATTAAACAAAGTGTTAATTGAGACAGAGATGGAACCGGTCAGGATTTTCTCGACCCGACCGGTAAATTTCAAAATCATCGCCGGTTGACCGGCCTGTCAACCGGTTTCTGACCGGCCCCGTCGACCGGTTTTTTACAGAAGGTTTTTGTTCACTGTTCAATGTGTCTAATGAAAAATTTTCAAAGGGGGGGAGGGCATAGGTGAGGTGATAAAATTTGTGACTTCGGGTGGAGGTCTCAGAAAAAAACCGCAAAAAATTTTTTGTTTGCAAAAATGACTCAATTTTAAGACCTTTTTTATTTAAGTTTCGGTTTGAAAGACCTGTTTTGAGCAATGCAAAACGTGCACAAAATAAGCATAAAATCACTGAAGGGCACAAGCTAAATTATCAGACGTTCTTTCTAATGATATTATGCGAAGGCCAAAAAATGAATATTTTAGCTATTTGAGACAGATTATTTGCAATTTGCCGAGCAAACACAAAACTTTTTTTCGGCAGTGCTGCTTTTGCAGTTACAAAAGAATAAATGAGAGAAAAATAACAGCAGAAGATAGGTAACAGTAAAAACATACGAACATAACAATACTACTTGTACTATTATACCCAAAAGCATTAAAATGATGGAGCACTAACATTATATATTGAAAATTATGTCACTAACAGCGTGAAAAAAAGGAATATTGAAAAATTATGTCACTAACAGCGTGAAAAAAGGAATACTGAAAAATTATGCCACTCATAAGCGTACGAGGTGGGGGGTACTGGCCCCCCCCCCCCCCCCCCCCGCTTGGTTTTAAGGTGTTGATAGCGTGTCAAAACTTTGGGCAATTTCATATTTTTTGGGCAAGTTTGTCCCCCTAAAATTTTCAGCATGCCACTCAAACCTCCCTTTCCCTTCCCTTTCCTTTTTTTGGAAACCAACAGACTTTTTTTTTGGAGGTCACCTCAATTTTTTTTGGACAGAAAAACTGTCTCAATTTCAGTTAAGACCTTTTTTTCTTTTTTTTTGAGGTCACCTTAATTTGGACCGAAAAACCGTCTCAATTCAAGTGAAAATCTAGTGGTTTTTCCGCCAAAATTGAATGAATCAAGTCATTTTTGAAGCAAAAGTTTGGTGCCCCCCCAAATCATCTTGAGCTCCAACGCCCATGATGTCACTAACAGCGTGAAAAAAATTAATAATATTCATAACAACTAGGCTACTTCACCAACAGTTGGAGAAAGTATGAAAAGGATCTAATGCAAAGCATTATGCAGTGGAAAAGGTTTTTAGCTGCACAGAGATTTATATACGGACGGAACAATTAATATAAATCTCTGTGCAGCTAAAAACCTTTTCCAGTACATAATGTTTTGAAATAGATCCTTTTCATACTTTCTCAAACTGTTAGTGAAGCAGCCTAGTAGTTATGAATATTATTAATTTTTTTCACGTTGTTAGTGACATAATTTTCAATATTATATAATGTTATTGCTCCATCATTTTAATGTTTCTGGGTACAATACAAGTATTGTACTGATGTTCGTATGTTTTTACTGTTACCTATCTTCTGCTGTTATTTTTTTCTGGTTTATCTTTTTGTAACTGCAAAGGCAGCACTGCAAGTTGTTCTGAAGAAGCTTCCCGGTTTGGGAAGCGAAGCGTCAAACCGAAAAATAAACTGATCGGTTATACGAAGTGGTTATGAATAACTATCCCGATGAACGCAACACGTCCGTTATTTTCATTGAAAACACTAAACTGTTATGACATTCGCTAGAAAACATTCGAAATATGATGTGCTCAAGCAGTTTGTAGGAATGCTACTTCAGAACAATAGATATAAAAAATAATAAGAGCCATGTATTTCTTGCCCAGTGTAGAGTGTGTAAATTTAAGTTGAAAAAAGCTTTTCAAAGCGGCAGGATTTTAGCATGTACTAAAAAAATCTGTAATCAGCACCACTTCTATACTCTTAAGCTGATTAAAATGATGCTAAAATGCCAAGTAGCGCAAGCCTCTTCCACATGCATGCTTTATTAGAATCTGATTACGCGATTTTAACGTATATTTTGCACTTTTTTCTTTTGTGCATGGCCCAAAATGGGTGGGGGAGGCATGGCACAATACTCCCACCCTAAATACGTCCCCGGATGTGCATGTCTTAATGGTCACAGCTTGAAACCATTCAACAAGTGTTTTCGAAAGGTGTGGTTTGTTAATACTGATTTTTTATAAAAAGTTTTATGTAGAATAAAATATATAAGTATATTTCGGTTGGTGCTTAGATATTTTTTAGCTACCAGAAAGGATAATTTGACTGGTTTTTCAACCGGCTTGACCGGCCGGTCGAAGAATCTCGACCCAACCGGTTTCCATCTCTGAATTGCATAGGTGGGCACAAGTCCGTTAATCCGTTAATAACGAAGCTAACTTTTTCATTAACTCGTTAATCCGTTAAAAAGTTTTTTCATGTTAACGGACTAAATTAACTTCCGTTAAGTTCTGTTAACTTCCGTTAAGTTCTGTTAACTTCCGTTAAGGTTGTTATCGTTAATATCTTGCACCATTCATTCATCATACCAGTACTAACCAGTTCGCACTGGTAACACTTGTTGCCTATTAGCACGAGTTTTATAGAAGAAAGCGAAGAAAGGAGCTCGTTTTTGTGGCAAATAATAACCTGCAGCCTCAGGTAGGTCTTACAATTACCGCTGTTCACAATTTCCAAAGATTTTCCTGTCGCAGCTTCGTAAGCTGTGCATTTGAACTTATTTTTATGTTGAAATTAGATTCGACTGTAAAATGTAACTTTGAAAACTCAAAAGGACCACCACAGCAATAAATATTTCCTTCCAATCAGCTCAACAGCGTCAATACGTGTTCTAGAAGCGAGTGAATAAACAGAAATGTAAATTACATGAAAAATGTTAACCAATTAACGTACTTTATTAACTTCCGTTAATTAAAGCTGAAAATAACGGATTAACGTTAACGGAGGTGTGAAGTTTGTTAACGGACCAGTGGTTGACGAAGCTAACGTTTTGCATTAACTTGCCCACCTATGCTGAATTGAGATGATTACCAACTATTAAAATAAACCAAGCAACTTACAACTTTCTTTACTTCATTTTATTTTGTTGCAACAAAAGCGGAGCTAAAGTGCGCCTAAGAATAATCTTGTTTAACATTGTTTTATACGCTGTATTTTGTGAACTTGCCCGTCGGGCAAATTAAGCCGAAAAATAAGAACCCTGCTATAAATAGCCAAGACCTGTCAGCAGTATATCAGTTTACCGTTGGTGTGATACGCAGTACCATTTCAAGAAATATAAACCTCAATGCATAGTTTCCTCAGAACTAACGCAATAGAGTTTATATTAAAAGATATCCTTGGAAGTTCCAATGCAAACTTTGCTCTTCTTTAACGATACCGACATGAAATAGTTTAACAATGCCAAATTTTTGGACATTTATCAGAGAGTGCTTCCGAAACCTGTCAATGCTTGGTTTTTAGTGTTCTTCCACTTGCGGAGCTGGAATTCGTCTGCGTTACGTGAGTTGCCGCAACGTCAACACCATGAAAGAAGAAGTTGAAAGAGCATGCGACCCAAGTCATGAAAAGCCTCCCTCCCATGAAGCATGCCTAAATAGACCCTGTTATGGAAAATGGAGAACTGGAGACTGGTCCAAAGTAAGTGACCTGGTTTCAAGTTTTGTTCTCTTGGTACATACTGATAGTAAAAAAACAACTACGAAACTAGAGCAATTTCCCAGTCCGGTGCGTTGCTAGCAGCTTGCTTCGTTATTTCTTTTCAAGAACCTGTCCAGACCATCTAAAATGTCTTGGTATATTGCTGACCTCCACGGCTATGCTTCGGTGTTAGGCTATTTTTGGCTCTATTTGCTATATCTCAGATTTCTGGTCCAGACCTTGGGTGTAGTCCGCTGCTGGCTCTCAGCGGAGATCCTCCGCGCTATCATCCCTCGGAAGAGGCCGTGCAGCACCACCATTATGCGTATCAGTGCAATACAGTAAGTATAATGAAGAATTTGGTGGCTCATACTTAGTTGGACTTAATTTATTTTAGTGTTCTTCATCGTGTGGAAATGGCACCCGTTCACGTTACGTACGTTGTCTCTACGACAATCGTTACCATGGCAGTGATGCACATTGCGTCAGTAAGGAAAAACCGCCGGAAACTGAACCGTGCGTTACCAAAATTCATTGCTCGACATCCCCCCCAACTACATTTTCCATACTACATACATTACACACCACAAATAGACCAGATGCGACTAGCATTTTGAAAATTGTGAGTATTTTTATTTGTAACTTGGCAATTAATATTTTATTTTTATTCATGTGTATGAACCAAGAACTGCGTGTCTTACCACACAAGCTCTAAGCACCTTTTGAGAGTTTCGTTTGCAAGTGTTTCGTCAGGCTAGGCCGCCACTACGGGTAGACTGTTTGGCCCCAATGGGATATAAACGTAATTTCCCAAGCACACAACGACGCATTACGGGTTCGGGAAACCTTTTGATCACTTGCCGGAAGCTCTACCAACTGAGCTATTGCCGCCGCGACCATTGAACAATACAGTTGACGTTTAAAATATCAATCATCACGCAAACCGGTAAGCAGATGGCTATCACTCTGGTTTCCGGAGCAGGAGGTCTGGGGTTCAATTTTTGGGTTGTCAAATAGCACAGGGTTGTAAATGACTTGCTACAGAGCTCCAACATCTTTCTATGAGACTGAGTTCACTCAATAGCCCACCTTGAAAACTGGCCCACCATACACAGTTTGGGTGAATTGCAGCATGCAACATAAGGTTTGATGGTATCAGGCCCGGCGCCAGAGTAGCGTGACTGGGGGGGGGGGGGGGGCAGAAAAAATATTTGGGGGGAAACAGATCAATTTTACCCTTATCGTCAGGAGGAAAGACAAAAAAAAGGTCTTTATCCCGGCCACTTACCTATTTTCGGGGCACAAATCTCGCTCGGGGGGCATGTTCATTGCCTGGCGGAGCGCGGCGGAATCCAATAGTGCGGATCTCCCTTCTTGCCCACAAATTCAGGGGTGAAGACCAAAAAAAAAAGATCTTCGGCGCGAAATCTTAGGCTTAGTCTTGGCGTACACTCGTGTGTTTTTCGTCCTGGAACAAAAATTTACTCACGGTTGAGGGGCACAAGCAGTATTTTTTGGGGGGAGGCATAGGCCCAAAAATGCCCTCCAGTGGCACCGGGCCTGTTACTTTCTTTCGGGGCGCAATTCTCGCTTGGGGGGCACGGCCCCGAAATGCCCCCCGTGGAGCCGGACCTGGATATTATGCTTCAAGTTTGGCATTTTTATGTCTAGAATATTTCCAACTTTGAAGACACAGAAATCACGCCGACTTTCGCCACTGTGATGAAAAGCGACGAACTAACAACTGCGAAGCTCATTGAGGGAACGTGGCGATTAGGTTCTTGGTCACAGGTAAAGTTTATTCGAGTTCAATAAAGTCAACTTCATTTTACATTATAAGTTTTTCGGACAAAACTTCCGGATAACATTCTTTACCGGATAGAATATTCCTTTTTTCGATTTTATGTTCGGGTTCCGATCTTTTTTCGAGAGTTTGCATCCATGCATCGTTAATTGTTTGCATCAAAAAGTTTTTAGTGACTTTGTACCGTACGTTTTAGTGTTCTCGTACTTGCGGTGGCGGAATTCAGAAACGAATTGTTCAGTGCCGTGATGTGATTGGTAAATCAGCGTCATGTGACAATGAAACGAAACCAGTAAACGTTCAAGGCTGCAATTTCAATAAATGTTCAAGATGGCGGCACGGGGAGTGGGGAGAGGTAAATACCAATTTTATGACAAGTCCTGGATTTTAATTAACCCCAAAGGGAAGTATGGACGTGAAATTCCACACAATGACCTCTGGCGCCTTCTTTTTCTTAGCGGTTTTGCTCTTTTAAAGGTCAAAGACAAAGCTCTAGATACTTGAGACTACTTAGAACAGGTTGCTTTAAAAAATAGGCACTCACAGAATTTTGGAAGAATTGCGTTTCACAATCTCAAAATAAAACCTCCAACGAGGTAGACACCAAAGTAGGTCAGCATTTTGTAAAATTTAGCTCTCGTAGGTTTTGATTCAAAAAGCTTTTAACCCCTGGATTTGATTTTAGGATTTTACGTTCGCTTGTTCTGATTCATGACTTTTCAGTGTTCTCGCTCTTGCGGGGGAGGAAATCGAAGCCGAACTGTTACTTGTGTCAAGAGTGATGCAACAGTGACAAATGACGACACTTGCGACGTCAATCGTCGCCCATCCAGCATAGAAATATGCAACACAAGAAGTTGTAGAAGAAGATATCACTGGCGAAAGAGTCTCTGGAGCGCGGTATGAAGCGAAATTGTTCTTTTTGATTGTTTGTCTGCTTTCCTTTACTGAACAAAGCTAAAGAAAATTTTGATAGTGCAATATCAAATACACTGTATTTAAAAATCGCATTAAGCCAGTCTACATCTTCACAGCAGAACAGTATAATCACCCCACTTTCGCACCAACTTTAAATTAATGTAGAGTAAAAAGATCGGCACCTGCCTGGGAGGTGTATTTTCTATGAGGACCCTATTGCAACAGATTAGTTGCTGGCTATCAAATATCTTTTGAATTCCTGATGGTTTAATACGAACTTGGTTATACGTTTGTTTAGTCAAAATATTTTCGTTTTTTTTCAGTGTTCAGCAACATGCGGTCGAGGGATCAAAACCCGCTCAGTTCAGTGTTTCCACAAAAAAGGTTTTAGTGTATCTGATGAAAATTGTACCAATTTACGGCGAACAAAACCTCGCGAAACTCGTCGCTGTTCTACGCGTCAGAGATGTCCAAAATGGCGATCGGGAAAATGGAGAAAGGTAAATTTATGTTCATTGTCTATATATCACCGTTATATTTTATATCATCCAAGCAAAAATTTAAAAAATATCAAGTGCAAGGTTTTTGAAGAGTCAAGACCTCCTGGGGGGGGGGGGGGGGGGGCACGATTGAGGAAAATGTTCTGGTAGGTGGAATTGCACATTGAAACTTTAGATCCGCGGTACCTCATTCAAAAAGCACAGCAGACCTAATTTTTATTTCTTTCGGACTTCTGAAGTGATACTGATATGTACTTGTACTGGACTGATATGTACTTGTTTCAGCCTTATGTGGTTTGCTTTTTCAGTGTTCAGCAACTTGTGGTAGCGGGATTCAGCGTCGTCGAGTCACGTGTAAATACAAACGAAAAAACATTCTCGGTCATCTCTGTGAAGTCACGAAACGTCCAGAAGACGTTAGAAACTGTAACGTCACCGATTGTCCCTTCTATCATTGGCATTCAAGCCCTTGGTCAGAGGTGAGAATTTCCTGTTCCTGATTAATTGGGATGGGCTAGAAGCCAGTATGATCACCTAAACATTTTGAGAGCAATTCCAGAATGCTGGTAAAAATTATTCAAAAGCCACCACTACTCAGTATACTTACACGAACGAGGTGACTATGATATTGCTATTCATCTTCAGATGAAATTAAAAAAGCTAAGTTGCATTTAAGAACATTAAAAAGTTTATGGCCTCGTGCTACTGCTGTTACAATGAAACTACACAAACAAGCCTGCATCGATACTTTGATTTTCTTTTAAAAACTTTCAGGTTTTACATGACCATGTGGTCAACAATACAAAACTACACTTGATTTTTCCCTTTAAAAGTTGCGTTTATTTATAGTGCTCCGTTTCGTGTGGATTTGGAATTAAACAGAGAAAAGTGGAATGTCAGAATCTGGCAGTTGGCAGCTTAGTCAATTCCTCAATCTGTGATACCAATCAAACTTCTTCAAAACCTCCTCAACAGATCCCGTGCAATAATGGACCTTGTGCGTCTTACTGGTCAGCTAGCTCTTGGCAAGAAGTAAGTTTAATCGTTTTGCGTGCTTCTGGCCTAAAGGCTACTAGCGCGGAAGCCTAGGGAAGAGCCATCAGAATGGCGACTACTTGAAATCAAGCATTGCGAAAAAGTTATCCTTCCACAAGGTTCGAACCTGTAGTCTTTGAATTACGGGTCCACTGCTCTACCACTTGAGCTAGAGAGGATGTCTCTTCGCAAGCTTAATTTTGGCTACTTAAACCCAGTACTATGATGTTGATAATAATTTGTGATGTTTTGACGTTTGCAGCTCAGAGTTTTAATGTTTAATCGTTTTGCGTGCTTCTGGCGTAAAGGGTACCAGCGCGGAAGCCTAGGGAAGAGCCATAAGAACGGCGACTACTTAAAATCAAGCTATGCGAAAAAGTTATGCGATGCGAAAAACCGTGTGGGAGGATAACTTTTTCGGATAGCTTGATTTTTAGTAGTCGCCGTTCTGGTGGCTCTTCTCTAAGCTTCCGCGCTGGTAGCCTTTAGGCCAGAAGCGCGCAAAACGATCAAACAATCAAACTCTGGCCAGCAAACGTCA